>JAHWXV011277424.1:0-10083 GCA_024586415.1 Phrixothrix hirtus
ATGTCTTCCTTCCATTTTGCTACAGGATCTACAGGAACACTGTGCCCTTTCTAAAAGTGCTCAAATTGTTAGATAACATTGTTTAATTTGCTGTTATAACTCAGCAAGATTATTTACAGATATTGTGTACAGTTAATTTTTCAAAACAAAAGTCTAAGGGAGTTAGATCGGGAGACCTAGCAGGCCATGGAATATAAGCCCTTCGGCCTATCCATCTCCTATGAAATTTTAGGTTCAGGTACTCCCTAATAGTAAGTGTAAAATGCAGGGATGCCACATCTTGCATTAACCAAACATTCAATATCTGATTTAAGTTCGGGCAAAATGTTTACCAGAAATTTAAGGTATGTAGAACCCGCTAAATATTGTGATGAAACATGCATATGCATGGTATTAAACTCATAATGAAAGTTGTGGTTTTCTTTGATTTTCAAAAATGAAAATCGCTCATATCTTGAAAACGATTGATTTTTGGACCCACGTTCATTAAGACTTTTTTACTTATTTTTGGTCATATTCCTTAAATATTTAAACTTTCCTTTTAATACCCGATACACAGGGATTAGTTAAAATTAAAAGGTGTTTCACAGGTCTCATTTAAAATGTTTGTTATGCACAATTCTAATATTTGATTAAGTACAAAAATTGTGTTCTGTCAGTAAAATAATGCTGAAGTTTAATGTAGTCAACATCGACTTTGATGGGTTTAATATTAAGGAAATAAATTGTTAATCATGTCATGGTAGATGGTTTTGTAAATGTATCGGTAATAATAGATTTTCTCATTATTTATTTTCCAAGAATAACTTTTAATATAATATTTGAACGCGAACAACCTGCAACATTTTTTAGGTTATATTATGTACTGAGCCATGGAGACAGAAATATCGCACTTGGTGGTAACTTCCAATGAAAAAAGTTAAAACTGTGTATAAAAAGTGTGCACGAATGTGCACCGACCAACCCATAAAAAATGTTAAAAAATTAATGCAATTTAATCATCAAGTAGAGGTTAGATAATTTCTAACCTGTTGCCATATTTTGAAATCAATCTTGCCAATTGTAATGCTCTGAACTGTTATTTTTGTTGTATTTCTTGACGAAAATTTATTTATATTTGTAAAATTTCACACATACTTTGGTTTATTTCTAAACATCTTCACTGTATTAAATTTTATAAATAAAAATAATTTTTTGTCAAGAAACACAATAGTAGATATGTCAACGCTATTAAAAAATATGCTTTTCATTATAAAACAATAACATGTAGCTTTTTAGTATTGATCTATTATTTATATTTAAAATTTAATTATTAGACTTTGAAAATTGAATTAAAGAATAATTTTGAAATATTAGTTTACAAATATTTAAACATTTAAATATAATAAATTTTATTTATTTGAACTAAGACGAAAGCGTTGGCATAAAAACAATGTAAATAAAAATATTATGTTTTAATAAGTATTTTATTTTTAATTTAGATCCGATCTTAGTTAAACTAATACGCAATAAATAATATTCTTTGCCAATATCAAAAGCATTTATTTTATTTTATTATAATCGTGTTATAATTTGTTACATACATTTCCTCACAGTTTATTGATTCGCACTCATCTTGCAATACCATTAAAATGATTTATTTTTTTTCTAATTTAAGGAAAGTAATAAATTTTATGTAGGAAAATATAAGGTAAGCCTCAAATAAATACTATAAGGCAAATTTTGTTAACACTTATTTAATGCTTGATAATTTATAAATTTGATTTAAATACCTACCTACTTACAAATAATGATGCCAAATTTAACTTCTTGATTTTGCTACAATTAAACTATAACTTAACATCAGTTAGTTACTGCAACTTAACGAACTTGCTGTAGTTACTAAGAGAGGGTGTGTAAATTTAAAGTAACTATTTTAATTTAATAGACCTATTCTAATTTTGGTTCTAAATCACATTCATACAGCACTGAGTATGTAGTTCACATCAAACCGAATCTTTTATTCTCATTTTGCTTATGTAAAAAACACCGGCTAGCATTAACGATCAGTGCAATTGCATTGCTATATTTAATGTTATCATTTCATGCAAGCCTGTTTGATTGACATATCTAATAATAACCAATGATATTATTAAGCCTGGTACACACATGTGAAAATATGTAGTGGTTACATAATTACACACCAAGGCATGCATTTTCACATCTGTGTGCAACAAGCCTAACATCCATTAATACATGTCATGCTATAAATTTTTATTTAACTACTTTTGTCAATCTTGTATTTATGATTTAACTTTATCAAATTCAATTTTGAAATTAAAAATTGAGATAATAGAACAATATAAAAAAAACTTACAATGCATTTGCAAATTTATTTCTATGCGATATGTTCAAATTTGTAGGTATAACATTAGTTTTGTACATCATTTTAGGTATTTCCTAGTAGATTAAAAGAAGGATATATTAAAAATTTCAAAGTTCAGAACCAGATGAAAATTATGTCTACTTTTACACAAAGTTATGTTTTATTTATGCATTTACTAAAATGACCGTAGATAGTCATTGAGTTTATTTATAGAAATTTTTTAACTTCAAGAGGTGCAATCAAAGAGAATATTGTTATCGAGTCTGGTTGTAGTCATAATTCACATGATGTGATATATTTAATAATTTTGTGCTAAGTAAAAAAGAATTTAACTAAATTTTTACAGATAAGCTGCAATAACCATTATTTTAACATGGACAGTACTTAAGAATCAATTATGCATTTAAGAATAAGGTAAATGCTCATATCATGAGTTGTTAATTTTAACTAGCAAAAGATAGTAACACTAAAAAATTTGCAAAAGATTGGCCAATATGGCCAAATATAATTATTTAAATGAAAAGCAATTGACGTAATTTTTCTGGAAATTAAAAGCACCTAAGAATGGGGATCACTATGAGATCATGAAGTGTGATGTACTGATCTCCTGTATACATAACAGTATTGGGAGAGGCAAATATGACTGAAGAGTTTGTAATCCTGCCTGTGCTGGATCTAAGTATAGTTGCAAGGGCGGAAACAGCTAGAGTGATCAGGTCTAAAAGATTAATGTTTGTAGAATTTAATTTATTAGGGAACTGGGTCTATAACAGCTCCAATTGTTAAGAATTTAAATTATTATAATTAAAAGTAGGGTCTAGTAAGTTAGACAACAATATTCGCACCCAACGAGTGGGGAATAAGACAAATGAAAAGTCTTAACAATATTGGAGTCCAATGAGTGGGAGTATGCTCAGACAATAAACAATAAAAAAAAACCTTAACAATATTCATATGCAAATTTATATTTTATTAAATTTAAGAAATTGTTTTTCTGTTTTTGATATGCACTGTGCAATTTTTACATTCTTCTATCCTCTAAAACACAGCTACTGTATAGAAACAGAAATAAATATCACTTTTCGAAACTATTCAAAATTGGTTTTTGCTAAAAATAAATATGTGTAAATAATGATTAAATTTTGAAAAAATAATTTTTTTAATTATTTTAAATATATTATTAGAATTTATTAAAATTAAACAGCATTCGTTGTTGTTATCCTAAATTATGTATCTTCTATAGGCATTACTTATATATAACCAAAAGCTTTCAAAATTCTAGCTGAAATATAAATGCAAATTTATAATTAATTACTAATTTATTAAATACTATTAAATTTAACCTTTTAATAAATTCCCAATAACTTGTCCATAGTGCTAACTAAATTAGTTCACATAGTTCTAATTAAATTGTGTTTTTAGGATTATTCATCTCCTCTACAACGTGAATCAAATCTCTACAGAGATTTAATTGCAAAATATGAAGCGCTACTTGAAGTACAACGTAACCAATCATTGAGAAATCCTAAATCTTCTAACAACTTATCATTACAAGAAGAAATGCAAATGTCAAGTAATTTTAATAATCTCAGCACCAAAGACACGGATGAAGAAAGTGGTCATGGCGATAGCCTTCAAACCATAAAACAAAGCAAGAAAAAGCGAAAATCCTTTGCTCAAACGCCTACAGATTTTTCGGAAGCAGAAACTAGCTCATCCGGTTTTTCTGATGAAACTAGCAACAAAGCTACTCAAACTGATCGCCCTGGTTCATTCTTATGTACCATTGCTGATGGTGAAGATTGTAAATTTAGTATATATGATGATGCAAGTCCAGTTGACAGTCGCTTCCGAAATCGGCCAGAATATCGTGAATTATTCAGTGAAATTTTCACTGTCTTAAAGAAGGCTGCTGAAAATAAAGACGATGGAGAAGAATTACCTCAATTGGATGATTGTCAGCAAATTAATAATGCTCCAATTGTACCTCCTGCAACACCTGCCACTGAAGAACTTCCAGATTTTCCTGACAATTCAACAGACGATGCCCAAAGTGTAATGTCTTCGACTATGTCAGAATTATCCATAAGCCAAACTGATACTCCTACTATAACAGAAAATTCTGAACCAAACACTCCTGAAACTCCTACAATAGAAAATAAAAAGAAAGATGATGCTTTAACTCCTTACAAACGCCAGCCTCTGGAATTGCTTTCTATAAGCGTAAATGTTCGAAAGCGTTCTTCGTCAAGACGTAAGAAACAATTAACTGATCGTTCCGATTCTCCTGCTACACCAATTCTGGGAAGTCCTAAAGTAGTTTATACTAATCGGCCTTTATCAGGACGTAAACGGAAAGAAGTTAAAACACCTCCAGTTCAACCGAATGCCTGGAATGGTAATACTTTACATTTCTTTTCTCGCAATCCTAGTTCCCCAACACCTAGTATTAAAAATTGCTGTTACGAAAATAATTTAGAATACAAGCCCAGTACTGCTTCACAGGATTTGTTCAAGCTAAAGAAGTTGGATTTATCTTACGCAGAAGTATTGAGAAATGCGGATAACAAAAAGCGTGAAAGAGAAGTTACAGCAAAACATCGAAGAAAACAGTAATATATTATAAACTTGCTTGCCATCAGTTTTAGATTATTATTTAAGTATATATAGACTAAGTTAAGATGATATTTTGTACTTGTTTTTTATGTTATTTGATTTAATTGTTTTGTGAGTTAATGTTAATTGTATGTCATATTTAAATGATTATTTTTTGACATTTTTAACAAAATTTCTTTATCTTCAAAATTAATCACAGCAATGCCTTTGTAGAAACTTGAAAATTGCTCTAAATATTTTGTGCCAAGAGATTGAAAAGTTTATACATTACAAAAAAATAGTTTAGGGAAAATTGTGTTGATTATTGTAGAATTGTGTAATAAGACTATCCCAGTTTCATGTATTTTAACTTCTACTTTAACTAACAGAGTTAATAGTAAAACTGCTTATGATTAATTGTAATGTATAAATGTTGTAATAAAGTATCATTATGTATATAATTCGTATTGTGGCTATAAAAAATAGGTGTATTATTTATTTTGCTTTGATTAATAATTGCAGGTGGGAGACCTTGTGAATAAACAATATAAATCCAATATAATAATGATTCAACTATGTAAAATTTATAATATCAGTATAATTTTTGTGACAATTAAAAGGCAATATATTAATCAAATAAAATGCAATCTATTTTAATATTTAAATACTATAGTAGCAAAATTGTATTATGAAGTATATATCCTCTTATCACTGTAATTTAAGCATTTAATTGTTACAAGTAGCTTGTCAAAAATTTAACCCTATTTAAATACAGCATATTTCAGTTTATGAACTTATGATTTTATTTGGCATTTATAAATAAAAACCTCCTAATGACAGTTAACTCAGCCTTAAGTAATATGGATTACCTATAAAATCTTCACAACTACATCTATTTAAGAAGAAAGGATGTCAGTCAAAATAGGTTTTAAGTACTTGCTCAATTTTTCTCATAACAATTGCGTTTTTGCAATGGCTGCTTGCGGTATGTGTGAATTCTTCTAAAACTAAATTTTCTCTGTGATAAATCAGCTTGAAAGAGCTAAAGTAAATAGTCACGTTAGAGATGTATGCGGGTGCTACTAGCTTTGGTGTGAAAATTGACTGTACTTTGTCTAATAAAGTTAGAAAGGACAAAGCAGTGATGACTAAATATTGCATAAAAATTGCTAAAGATAAAATGTAGATAGTTAAAAATATAACTTAGCGATAAGTGCTAAAAACTGAAGTCTTTCGAAGTATGTTAATATATGTTAACATCAATTAATAAATAAAATTATTATCAAAGATCACTAATACACAAGGTACAATATTCTTACCTTAAATGTTTATCTGAAATATTAAAATATCTCTAGCCTAGGTTTGCGCTACTGAAATAAAAAGGCCCATATAAAATAAACAAATATAACAAAACATGAATATTAAGTCACAAATCAAGTTTAGAGATCAACATTCGATTAAAATCAAAAGATTATTGTCAAAATCAGTTATGGTTTATCTAAAATTGGAAACCCACATATTACTACTAATCTTTAACTTAAATCAGGTTAAAATTAGATACAAAATACAAAGTGATTTTAAGATAAAATCTTTATACCAAATTATACTTTGAATCTGCATTAACAATCTCTTGATGTTTCTCATAAAGAGTTGATAAATGTTATTTTTAAAGAACTTCTAAAAACTGAATTTTAGATCCCATCCAAGTTGATGTAAATTAATTAAATCATAAAACTGGCTTACATGTGTCAAGGCTAGTTTACACGATATTGGTCTCACACAGAATTCTCCATACCCAATTGACCACATTATTTTTCTTATTACCATAAGAAAATGTATTGTTAACAAAATGGTTACAAAGCATGCTTCCAGTTTTTGTTTATTGAACCCCACAGAAGGGAAAAGTCAAATTACTGCGTTTTTCAGTGAATTGACATGATAAAATTAAATCATGCAGTATGACAAGCTGTGGGTCACAAACATGTCAAGAATGGAATTCTTGCCTTTTAAAAATTAACAAGCAGAAAACATGTCTACTACTAATGAAGACATCGCATCCAAAAGGATGTAATGGATTGAAACATCTAACGGAAAATATCTAGTGGAAAGTTTCATCAATTGTTTGTTATAATTTCAAAAGAACGTGGCTACAGCAGACTGATATAAGTTAAAATCAGGTAAGGGTTCGCAAAAACAAATGTATGTTTTAAACTTAAACAATTTGAAGAATGTGCTGATTTGATGGAAAAAATCTGTAAATAACGCTTATTATCTTCAAAGTTCATTATATCTGTCTGGAATAAAATAATTTACATGATAGAATTAACTAAATTAGAAAAATAGGGATTTCATTATTATTACAATAAACTAAAATTCAATAAAGTAGGAATTTCATCCTCAAATAAAAATGTCATAAGCTAATATTTAATTTCATATGTTGCAATAACATAATGTTTAAAGATAATCTTTTTCATATGTGGGGTGTTTTCAAAAGGTTGAAAACCAAAATTGATAGAAACATTATTAACTAAGAGTTTTATGTACAGGACGTTTAAAAATAAAAGGCATTTTACAAGGGCAAATCAAAGTTAGCATGACCACTGGAACATCATCTGGACACTTCTATAAACATTTGATTCTTCTGAAAAACAAATTACAGAAATTTTTACAAAATATAACTTAATTTATAATTGTAATAATTGCAAGAATATGAAATATTTATTCAAACTCAAATTGTAATAACATAGGGTACACCAAATAATTAGAAGAACAGAAATAATTGAGATTAATTTTTATTTTTATTACATATATCTATTATTACTAAAAAATTGGATAACTAAAGAAAATGGTTGTTCACTAAAAGATCTAGTAATACTGAAGCTTTAATTACTACATTGCTTATTTACCTTATATGAAGTTGGTCACTGATAGAATTTTGAATCGTTTTAGCATTAGAATTATTTTTAAACCTACTAAGGAGATTAATCAATTTATAAGATGAGCAAAAGATTCTATTGTTCCTTTATTATCTTTTGGCATTTATAAATTGAGCTACTCTTGTAGTACAGTTTATGTCGACCAAACAAAATGCAGCGTTATCACCAGATAGAGAGATCAGCGCTTTTACAGACTAAATCAATTTAAAATCTACCTTAGAAAATTTGTAACATGGTATAGAATTTAATAAAGTAGAAATATTATCGAGTTCTTCATTAGTATCCTTGACTTCAATGAGAAGCAATAGAAATTTATAAGCATCCTAACAATTTCAACAGACTGCAAGAAGATGTGGAATTAAATAATTCATAGCACCTAGTATTTAAATAGTTTTTAGTTAATTGATCTTTTATTTTATTATTTATCTGGCAACTATAACAAATTATAACATTTAATGTTGATAAGAAAACACAAGGTTTTCACAATGTTTATAGTCTAATTTAATAAAGTTATACCATAGACAAATTTAAGATGCCATTTGTAGTATAAAATTTAAGTAGGTGTTTTTGTAATGTAAAAGTATTTTCAGCACTAGCATCAAAGATTTGCCTGACACTAAAATTAAGCATTACTATAAAAGGTGCCAATTTCTAATGGAATTGTATCCTTTCATCTCAGAGTATTTTAAATGTAAAAATCATCCCGCCTTATTTATTTAGCAGCATAACACATGAAATTGCTAGTGAGAATTTCAAGACATGGCAGGAAAAGCCAAAAAGCATGCAAAATAGCTTAAATTAAATTTAGATTTAAATAAGTGAAAACAAATTATAATGACGGGAAATGCCATAAAGTAAAATTTAAAAGTTAACCTAAAAATATAATATAAAATAATTCTAATCCTATTTCTTGTATTGAAAATACAACACAGTATATAAGAAAAGTTTATAAATCATTCATTAAAACTAAAACTTTTCTTTTAAATTACAAACTGATAACCATAAAGGTAAAATTATAAACAAGTATACAAAAAATATGAACCACAAAAGGCACAGTCCAAAATCAGTAAATGGCATACATTTGTTTTTGCTGTATTCGTTATAGTTAGGAAGCTAAAGGGGAGCATTAGCTGTGTATTAGATATATGATGTACACATTTATATGTATGTTTCCTTATTGTTATTAAAATATTTGATATTTTACAGAATGCCACTTAGTTTAAGATCTTATTGTTCATAACCATTCCAAAAAACATTAAAAAGGATAATGTCATAATTGGGACAATTAGGTGGTAACAAAGTTTACTCCAAACTAAATATTTCGCAGACAACAAATATTTAAAAATAAATAGCTGAATATTAACAAATACAGTAGTGTGTTGATATATTAGATTGAGTCAAAACAAAAGTTTTATTAAATAATATTCTAATTGTTACCACACAACTAAACAAAAACAAAATAAAATGAAAGATGGTATTGAAATATATATAACTTAAAAATAATATTATTTCAAATGGAATTTACAATTTCATAACTAAATGGAATAAGCAAGACGATTGATACCTACTTAACCAATAAACTATCCATTTCTCTCTAAAAATAATATAAAATATTAAAAGAGAATTTTATTTGTTGTTAATGATATGTAAACCTCAAAGCATCCTTAATCTGGATTATACCTACTTAAAGGTGACAAGTAATCTCAATAAACTGCATGGCATTTCCTCAAAAGATTTGGATGTATTTAATAATATTATAGATAGGTTCTACAAAATAAAATTTAATTTCAATATTTTGTTTCAAGATTTAAGCATTTTTTAGTAGTAAGTATAATAATGAAAGGAAAAGATAAACTCACTTTTGGCTACTAAATTGACATGATTGCATTGTGACATTTTCTTGTTTGTTTACAAAGTGAACAAGATGATTTGGTATTATGCCACTGAATAGTTGTTTGAAATATTTAATTAAAATGATATGGGATTCTCATGCAAAAGGGTGGAGTTGCAGACACTACTTAAAGACTGCTATAAAATAGACAAACTTTTGGTAGATTATTGTTAATGACTAACTTACAAGGAAAGGCCCCCAACCCGAACTCACCGATGTCATTGATTTTTTGATATGTTGTAGAACATCAAAAAATAAAAGACACGTATTTTTTTTATTTGTTGTAAAGCACTTTT
>JAHWXV011278158.1:0-11835 GCA_024586415.1 Phrixothrix hirtus
TCAGGAAACCTAAAATTAGGTATTATTTCTTATATTAACTAATCATTAACTGTTTAGAAAAGAAATACCTGTGCAAATATAATTCCGAAGCTTCATTTGCTTTCTCGTTACACTGAATGAAACATGTCATATTTTTCTAAGTTTGCAAAAACTTGATTTGCAGCCATTGTAAAGAGGAAAATTTACTGCCTCCGAACACTAACAATAATCAATACTTTTCTATAATAGAGAAAAGTTTGACATCATATTCGTTGGTTGTTTTTCAAAATTGGTCGAATTTCTGAAAATTATAATTTTTTAGTTTAATTTCTATAATAACTACAGAGTATTATATATTTTTGAAAAGCCCACGACAAACTGGATACAACTAGACGAAAACATACAGTGTGTCCCATATAAAAAACACAAGTTTAGTTAATATATCAAATATTATTGATTTTAGAAAAAAACTAAGGATGCCATTCAGTTCTACGTTAAAATATCTATAAGCTACAGTTTTTGCCTTTTCAATATCATTAACCGTTCCCAAAATACGAGGTATGCTCCAAACATGCAAATTTTCAGTTTTGCCTTTTGTCTCAAAAACAAAGATGACTGAAAAATATGATTACAGAATCTTTCGTTTCACTAAAAAGTAGCAACATGTCACGAAAACCACATCCTGCTGACTTTAAAAATAACAGAGATATCCCACAATATCATCCAAATCTGGACACACTGTTTATCAAAAATATACGAGGGCCTAGAACAGATCCTTGCGGGACCCCTAGTTCAATTGGACATTGAGATGACTTTTGATTATTAATTTTTACACATATTTTCCAGTTATTTAGATAGCACATAAGCCATTTTAATATCATGTCTCTTAGACCAATTGCAAAAAAATTCCGTTCAATTAATTTTAAGTCAATAGTGTCAAATGCTTTTGACGTGTCAAAAAATATTCCACATATATATTTGTTTTCGTCCATGCATTTTTGAACGTATTCAGTGTAGTTGTATAACAGCAGTTTCAGTTCATTTACCAATAGTAAATCCATGTTGATATTCAGTTAATATTTTGTATTTGGATAGATAAGATGTTATTCTATTATGTGTACACCTCTCAAAAACTTTTGATATAATACTTGTAACAGAAATAGGTCTGTAATTGTTGACATGTAATGGGTCATTTCTTTTGAAAATTGGTGTAATCGAACTTATCTTCAAGTCATCGGGGAAATGACCAAGCTCGACCGATAAATTAATCAAAAAGGTTAAAGGTTCAATGATAGAATCCGATATAGCTTTTATTAAATTGGATGAGAAGCTATCAACGCTATTAGAATTGGTATTTTTTAGTGCAGTAATTGTACTTTTCACTTCAGTTGCATTAACAGGTATCCAAGCAAATGAATTGTTAATAAAGGATGAAGTTGTACATGAACTACTGCTTGAGCTATTTGGGAAATGATCGTGTATCAAGTTTTTAATAGTCGTTGAAAAATGATTAACAAATATTTCAGATATCATGGTTGGGTCACAAATTAATTTACCGTTAATGTCTAAATTTTGAATTTGCTTATTGTTATGATTGTTAGTTTTATCGTAAACTATTTTCCAAATTGTTTTGCTCCGATTATTTGATTTAGCTATGAGGTTACAGTAATAATTTGACTTTATGATTTTGATTTGTTTTTTGTACTCAATTTTTTTCTTTGTGTAAATACAGTTTAACTCTGGACATTGCATTTTAAGTATATAGAGATCATTTAAGTCATTTAATTTTATTAAATCAGGAATTACTCATCTGTTATTTTTGTTTTCCTGAGATTGTGTAATTATTTTATTAACAGAACACAGGTTGATATAGTAATTTAAAATTTTCGTGAATTGACCATATGACACATTGATGTCGGTTATATGTAAATAAACTCCTTGCCAATTATTGGAAATTAATTGTTGCTTTAACTGCTCGATATTTGTTTTAGTGATATTTTTAAACAGTTTGTTAGTATATTTTTTTGTTATGTTATAATGCTTATTAATCAATTCAAAGTACATAGCAAATTGGTCACTTAAGTTGGTATTTAGTGTGTGAGTGTAACAGGGCTCATTTGAGACTGTTGTAATTATATAATCTAACTTAGAGCTAGTTGCTATTGAATTATTATTGGTATTTATGCGCTTAGGTTCAGTATTGCAAGATCTCATATTGTAACTGTTTATTAAATCATTAAGCAAATGTTTTTCATGCGACTGTTTAAGGTAATCAATACTTAGGTCACCGCACAAAATAGTGTGATCATATTTCATAATGCTATAATTAAAAACTAAAGTAAGCTGATTCAAAAATTTATCTATTTAACTTTTAAACTAATAGCACATATTTCAATGTGCATTTCAATTGCATAGTCACTAAATCGACAAATGTTTTTGTACATTATACTATTACACACATAAATTGATACACCACCATGTATTCAATTTAATCTACAAAAGTAGGATTCTAATTCGTAACCTTCAATAACAACAGTATTAATATTGTCAATGTTAACCCAATGTTCTGATATCCAAATAACATGTGGTTTATCACAAACTGTTAAAACTTCCAATGAATCAATTTTATTTAATATACATTGAATATTTAAACTATTACCTTAAATTCAGTTTTATTTGTTTGACAAGAGTTATTATGTAATCCACTACTTACACTATTATTGTTTTCATGTGACGATCTCATAAAAAAGAATTACATTCACTTGATTCGTAAGCTAAAGGAACACATTCTAACACTGCTGCTGAGGTAGTTTGCGGTATAACATTTTTATTGGCTCTATATGTGGAATTTTGATAATTCTTATGACTTTCATCAGTGTCATTAGGGAATATTGTTGTCAAATTATCAAAGTTAATATAATTTGAACGTTGATCAGGCTTTGATTTGCTATTTATCTTGATATATTCCACAACCCATTTGAATAGAACCAACTTACTTGCTTTATTTAGTTGTATTTTGTAATTTGCTGGATTTTTGTTAAATAGAGAATTTACATCGATATAATGAGATCTTGAGAAATTTCTCTGCAATATTTTGTTGTACATTTGTAAATTTAAGTCATATATAAATTTATTTAAGATAGGGCGATTTACGCAGAAAGAAATTAATATAAAAATGACATTAGTATGTTTTAAAATATCTTTTATGTCCTCAAATACAGTAACTTGTAGTTTTTACCCTTTTAAGGCATCATTAGCACCTGCCCAAATTATTACAGAATCTTTATCATCAAATTTCTTAGTAAGGCTCTTCAATTACTGAATTAAATGTACCATTGGGTTTAAAGACCAACTACACATTTAATTTATTAGGACAGAGTAGCGATTATAGGATGTTGGCGCTGTAACGGCCATTGTTATCACTGAGGATTAATACTTGAGGTTGTTTAATCTCAGATATACTACTTGTAACATTTTTTGGGGTTCCGTGTACCGGTACGCATAGTACATTGTTAACTACTTAATCATTTGGTTTCACTATTATTTGTTGATTACAATTTAGTTTTGCTTTTGTTTGTTCATTAAAATTTAGTGGAGACTATAGTTGTACTTTTATCTACAATCGGTTGTTTACATGTTTTCTGATAATGTTTTATTAAACGTTTTATTTTATTCTCCAGTAAGGTAATTTTACTTTCAAGGTTTACAATTTTTGCTTGATATGTATTTATATATTTCCTAGGTTTATATTTTATCTGGGTACCATCATTATCAGTCAGGTTGTTACAACAATAATCTATATTTAATAAGTTTTTGTCGATAAAACTACTATTAAGAGCATTTTTAACTGTTGAATTAAATCACACTTAGTTCTTTTAGGAACTACTTGACACTTTTCTAGCGCTGTTCGTAGTTCAGTAACTTTCAATTTTGAAACAGGTTTCATTGTAATTTATGTAATTTATAATTTGTAAATAATATAAGAAGGTTAAGATTATGCATAACTATAACACTTTCCCGCACAACAAACACGTCTGCACGTTAACACGGTCATGGTTATAATACATAATATTAAAATATTTACATTAAAATAACATGTGTGTATGTATATTTACAATTCTGTTGCATATCAGTCCATTTATTAGAGCTACGCATCCGCTTATAAAAACTTTTCACTTCCTTATTAATTAAAATATAATGTCTGTGTTCGTTTATCAGTGTCCACATATTAGAATGTGTTTTATAAAAAAAATTTATGACACAAATTTGGTTCCAGGAAATTTGTCCATTTAAAAGAGTTGTTCATTTATTAGGGAGATCTTTACTGTACTACATATATCTTTTCTTGATACTGTTTAAATTACTTCCTTTTCTAGGCAGTAGAATACATTTCTGTACTTCCTTAAAAATTGTACAACATATTCCTCTTTGATAACTTAATCTACTCTTCTGATGTAAAACAAAACTCTTTTGTAAAAATTTTTACTAACAAATAGGCACGACATGTAATTTTTTCATCATTCAAAAGTTGGTCACTTTGTCTTTGTTGATTTAATCTTCGAATTGCATTTCAAAATCAGAGTTCAAAAAATCTTTTTTTTTCATACTTTTAGGCAGTTCCATTTCAGAATCTGCTGATGTAGTATCATCTTCATTAGAAAATAGCTCTTTTGCCTACTATCACTTCAGTATTTTTTTCTAATGTTGCAGTTTTGTCTTCCATAATCTTCTTTGTAGTATTTTAGTCTAGTTTAAATTTTCTCCCATTTTTCAACTATTCTATTGTACATTCTTCTGACATACTTGTATAAATTCTAGATTTCCATAATCGAGACTTACAATTTGTCTTCTTGGGAAGTTCCTTCGGATATGGTATTATGATTACTCTAGATAACACACTAATCCTTGACTTAGTAACTTTATCAACAATATCATTCAGTAATATTTTTATATTTGCTACTTTGTCAATATCTATGAATAAAGAATACTAAGGAACAGCTCTAAATATGTAAAATTGTGTCCAAATGAACCAACCATTATGGTAGCAATAGCATGTTTTGTGCATGTATTCAAAACATCAAATTGTGTTGACTATTCCATCATTGGCATATATACGAAAAATGATTTAAGGTAAAAAATCATGAATTGGTACATAAACACTGCTATTTATGTTTTGTGATAATCACAATGAATATTTTAACATTTCTCGATGATCGATGTATTAGAGTAAAATGCAACTTTATACAACAACATTTTATATACTGGACTGTTAGCAATTATAGTTACACGTATCTGCATGAAACAGACTTTTACATGCAAATTTAGTTTTATGATATTAGCACAATGTGACCTTGACACTTACAGGTATTTGTAAAGGATACATTTTGTTATTGAAATCTTGAATACAGCTCAAGGTTATATTTTAGGTGTATAATAACACAATAGGAAATTTGTCAAGTTATCTTGCTGATTTCTTTATACTGTGGTACTGATATTGTTAATATTTAAAGTTTCTTTTCATAATTCAGTTGATGATAAGTGCAACAAAGAGGGAAAGTTAACGATATGGAGCATGTTATAAGACATTGAAATATATGAATGTAAAGGTACAGAAATATTAAAAAAATTTTCAAGCAGGTTCAATACACTATTTTTAGTGTACATTGTTGTAAAATATATACACAAACTGTAAGGTGTAGTAAAAATAGCTAAAGGTTTATTTCATATTAAAAGTTACATATGTATTTTACATAACAAACTACTGCCACAGAACAATCAAAACACAGTACATCCCGAATTTACTTGAAAACAGTAAATATGAATGTAATAATTTTAATAATCTGCAAATTTACTACTCATGATTTGTTAATTTTTAACAATTGCAAGGAAATTTAATTAATATAAGATTAATTTCATTTCAAGTAATTTGAACTACATAATGATATCTATTGAGACGTATGTTCATAATAATATAAATAATTTGTATGTTTTTTACTTAAGAAATGAAAATGTTATTTAACACCCCTATGTGTATGTAAATAAAACTAAAGCGGTGATGACCTTTGACATTTGTTATCGATATTTTTATGTACATAAATAAATAACCAATATAAAATATGCAAAATTGTAACTTATTATATGTACAAAATAAGTAAATATTTCTAAAGTACTAGTAAATATTAAAGATAAGGAAGAGTTTAATGTTAAATGCGGCAGAAGCAAATCACCTGACTAAAACTTACCTGTGGAATGATAAACCAGGCGTTTTTTAAGTACTTCTATTAGTGCAACCGTAAGCGGCACATACAACCATGTTTTTGGTTAATTTACAAAGAAATATCTTTATTAAATCAAACACAATAATAGAAACTTTCACAACTGAACACTTTACTGATGAACTAACAAAGATGGCATCAACCAGTGGTGGTGCTTCTGCATCGGCTATATAAATTTACAACAGTTTGGCACTTCCTTAGTATTCTTTATTTGTAGGTCAATATCTTTGTAGGTGATGTGTACAGGAAGCAACTGATTTACTAGCTATTATCGCTAAAATTTCAACAGACATTATTTGATTAGGCACCTCTTGTGAAGAATTTTCATTCATAAGTTCACTGTGGGGATTTTCACAATCAGTCATCATCAGTAAAGATCATCGAATTTATAGGTCATATACCTGTACTAGCAAAACTGCTTATAATATTTTTTGGGGAATAACTTTGCAATGTATATCTGCAGTCATTAATCTTGTGATTTCATAAATGGAAATCAGTTTTCCCAGATGAGATAGTAAATAGTCATTAAAAACCTCTTTGCACCTAGCCTTGAAAGTACTGTATACTGCATTTTCAACAACTCCTGGAACTGAACCATACAAAAAATTATCCTTCGTTCGAACTCTTGGCAAAATATACAGTGGTGGAATTGTATTTCTGCATGCTAAAATTATTGCATGCATGGTAACTAGCACACACCTTTTGGTCAAAACACCTTTTGCACCAATTTCTGCGATTACCTTTGGAATTTGGAGGACACTTGTAATAGTGGTTTCATCCGTATTCCAGATCTGATGGGCATAAAATTGTATTTCGCTTGAACTTCAGCATGGTTTTTAAAGCAAAAATTAACAGGGGTCTTATTAAATGCTGAAGCTCTTGCTATACTAATATTTTCAGGCTTACGATAACAAAGACATGGTGACGTCTTATAAACAATTTCATCCACTCAACTGCCATTTTATTTTCATCCTATATTTTCAGATATTTTTTTTAGTTTAAAAGCATACTCATATGTCAACTTTCAAGCAGATTTTAAATTAAACCATAAAACATTTTTGAAGAATTTTTTGTGTATTACTCCAACTCAGCTTCTTTTGCAGGGGAAAACATCTGCTGTGAGGTGTATTTCAATAAATATATGGTTAAGTTTCAATCATTATCATTTCCAGAATCTGAAAGAACTTTTATTCTGATTAGTCTTCTTACTTTTTATAACTCTTATTTTGCAGCATCGATTTTGGAATGTTGAATACACTTCCTACCACACGTATTAACATTGCACAATTAAGAATATTTTTATTGCATCTCTCATTACATGCCTTTAGTTCTTCTTTTTTATACATTCTTACCATTCTAAAAGTAAAAGAAAAGGAAATTTTACTGTGAGGCACATTCGGACAAAGAACGTGGCATAGATTCAGAGAAACCATCCTAGACTATCTGTCATAACATGCCCATATTGCATAAAATTTTTAAAAATACTTAACCATTACACATTTTGACGTTATGTGAAGTTAAATATATTACTTTTGTATATGCATTAGTTAAATCTTATCTGAATCATTTAAAAGCAATGTAGAGGCTTACAAGCATAATCACCGTTGTTACACAAAGCATAAATTTTGCTGCTATTCAGATCATTAAAATAGCAAATGGCATAAAAATCACAACTGATTTATGTGGCAGGAAACTACTGATATTGTCAAGTTTTTGCAGTAAATTTGAAATGTCTGTAGCTGCTCCAGGTCCGAATCTGCCACCCTACATAGAATAAGTTTGAACATTTAATTTAATTGCCATATTTTGAAATTAATCTTGGCAATTGTGATACACTAATGATGACCTGCTCTGAACCATTATTTTCTCAATTTCATGGAACCTGGTAAAAGTACTCATTTTTTATTTCTACATTGTGCTAAAAAATCTACTTTAAATTTAATTTGAAGTTATTGATGTTCATTATTTTGCTACACTATAAACTCTAAAATTAATTTAAAAGCATAAATAATTCATGCTTTTATAATTTCCCATATACATGTACTAATGCTTTAGAATTAAATTTTAATTTAATTTAGAGCAAAAATAATTTATAGATTTAAATGAAAAGTAATTAGATAAGTAAATGATGCATACAGATTATTTAAATATTAATCTATATTTATTTTGGGAACAGTAATGACAACAGTCACCCATCTAATTAACTGGATATGCAAAATGCTGCTTAACTCAGAAGGTTTTCCTCGATAATTCACTTCAGTGAAATTTCTCAGAGAAATCAATTAGTTTGCGTATAAAATCTAGTTAAACTACTCTTTAATTAAAATACTTTTAAAATTAAATTGTCATTTAGGAAGTATTGCGTTGTACACTGCAATTGTAAAGTCTCTCTGCAGTGGCCTTAACTATTGTATGCACATATGGCACCTCATAGATGTTGCTTTTTTGTACATCTACAGTTCTATAGACAATCTAGTTGTTACATTGCTACTGTGTGTTGTGCATAAATTTCTCTTCAATGATTATGTTTTATGATGTTAACCATAATGAAAGATTTTTTTAGTAGAACATGTGTTTCATTCTGGTTATAAGTATACTAATACTATGAAACAAAAATTCATAGGAAAGTTTACTGGGCAAAATCTGATAAGTAAATTTCATTTAACTGATTTGATGGCTGATGCTGTAAAAACAGGTTGATCTAGTTTTGCCAGAAAAAAAAGCTGTTAAATATTTCTGACAATAAGGAAAGTAGCACAGGAGACAAGCCTTAAGATAGATTTATAATCACTTTGATAACGTCAATAGCAATAATAGTATCAGTACCATAAAAATTGAATGTGGGCTTTGCACTGACAGCATTTATAATGGTAATGGTAAATCACAAGCTGGGTAAGATATTCAACGTTTAAATTTTTGTTACCAAGTTTACCAAAAACCAATTGGAAAGCATACCAATTGCATTTGCCAAATAAATACAATGGATGGTACATTATCTTCTTATGCCATGCGATTTTTATTTCCAATTATACGTGTTGAAAGTGAGGTTGTATTGTGTTAATTGCTATTTGGTTGTCATTTTTATCATATATCATATTTAGTTACCTTTCTTGATATTTTTTTACATTAGAGGTAACATATGTTTGCAGCATAATGGTTACCACTTTCAACAATTTTTATAAACATGTACATAATGTAATTTTCTTAAGTATATAGAATATTAAATAAAGCCTATTTAATAACAGAATTTTTATAATTTTTAGAACATCAATTAATTCTTACAATAAAAAGTATGGATGCACCACTGAATTATTTATGTGCAAAAACACGAAATATGGCATTGAATTGTTGATGTATGCTCTTAACTAATTTGCAAGAAAGTTGCGTTGTTACCGATTTTTTACTGTACTACTCCTACTCTTACCAAGGTTACTGATACTGTTACTGCTACCAAAGTGACTATAAATCTGCCTTTAGTTATGGAGCTACATAAAAACTCTTATACAAAAACTGATTTTTTTCCATACTGAGTAATGGCCATAAAACACTTCCAACCTGCTGATACTGTGAAAAGGAATAATTATTATGAGTGGTATTTGAATCTTATACGATGGAATGGAGGTTTTGGATAAAATACTTTATGCAGATGAAGCATGGTTTCACTTGTCAGGTCAAATTCATTCCCAAAACACTCATTTACAGTCAACAGATGACTGCATGAAATTCATCAAATTATCCTGTCAATAGCAATTTTCAAAAATGAATAATTGATCCAATTCTTTTTCAAATACAATAAATGCATGATATTGTTTGGAAATATTGTATCCATTCATAGCCTCACTGGATGAAAATGAAATTCTTACTGCCTATTTTCAATAAGATGGTGCTATTGCACAAACTACTCACTCTTCAATGATGCCTCTTTAAGAAGTTTTTCTGAATGCGATAATTTCAATAAATCTTTAATCTGTATGCTGACCAACCTTTCACCAACCACTTTTCCAGCAAATGGAGTTGTGTATAAAACCATCTAAAAGTAATTGACAAACTGCTTTCATTACACAAGCTGTGCTAATCGAAGTCTTCAAGTATAAATTAAGAACAGTACTTTTGTGCCATGAAAAAGGAAGAGGACATTTCAACACTATGTAATGCAAGTAAAAAACTTTAGTATGAGTCAACACACAACTTTCTCTTACATATTATAGATATGCAAATAATGTTCACAAATGATTAAAATATTATTTACATTTATTTTAAGAACGATAATTACAATGCCATCTATCCAAATTACTGAATGCACAAAACTCTGCTTAACTCCAGAGATTTTCCTTGATAACTCGCTTCAACAAATTTTTTCAAAGAAACCAATTAATTCTCGTAAAAGAACATCAAAGATATAAGAACTGTAGTAGGTTTTAAAAATATCGTTACAACAATTTTCAAGAAAATCACAAAAATCTTAAAAATCGCAAGAATAAAGTGGCACTTCTGGTCATTTGATTTGATTTGATTGCTGTCGCATATCAGAAAGGTAGTAAACGTAAAAATATAATTTCATTTTTTTACAATGTTTAGTTTTTGAGATACGTTGTTCACAATTAATACTTTAAGTACTTCCAGTTACTCTATTTTCAGAAATTTATTAGAGAAATTGCTTGCTTCATATAAAACGGAATTAAGTTTTAAAAAAATCATAACAGTTAATTTCAAGAAAATCATGAAAAACTAAACATGGAAAGTATCTATAAATGACAAAATTAAAGTGGTACTTCTGGTTATTCAATTTTAACCAAATTCTTGATTTTGCATACAAAGGTAGTTATCACTTTAAGTATAAATTTTCATTTTGCTAGGACTTTTAGTTTCATAGTTATTTTATTTAGAATTAATAGTAGAAGTACTTCCGATTACTCAATTTATAGAAAATTTTTTAAGAAACTGCATGGACTATATTAAAAGGCATTAAATGGCTAAAACATGTAGTTAATTTAAAAGAAATCATTTGAGCCAATTTCAAGATCTCTAAAAACCAAAGAATGACGAGAGTAAAGTGGCTTTTCTGGCAATCTGATTTTAAAAAAGTTAAGGTTATGTGCATGGGTGGCTACAAATTTAAATATAAAATTTTGTTTATCTACAATCATTAGTTTTTGGAATATCCTGTTCATACACACACACACACACAGACAGACCAATTTCTAAAAGCATGATTTTCGGACCCGGAGGATTTAAAAAACATGTATTTCTACTAAAATTTAAACATCTAAAATGTTAAATGAAAACAATACTTTCTCTTTTACCTATATTTCACATAGAGTAAGAGAAAGTAATAGATTAAAAAATAAAAATTAAATGTAATTCGTTCTCTTTCTGTACAAATAATTAACTGTTATTACCTAACCTGATTGAACACAACTACTGCAGAGAGATTTTACAATTATTTTGTATAATGCATAATAGTATTCAGTTTAAATAATCTTGATTTCAGGTATGTTGATATTCCTGTTTTTAGTGATTTTGAAATAATAATAATAATATATATATATATATATATATATATATATATATATATATATAT
>JAHWXV011278635.1:0-11003 GCA_024586415.1 Phrixothrix hirtus
GGGGTTTGGGGGGGGGGGGGGAGAGTTACAAATTTATTTTGTTCCGTAAGTCGACGCGTTTCAGAGAAATGAGCCATTTTAGCAAATTTAATTTTAATAATTAGATTTAGATGTTGATAAGGGCAGAAGGCTAGGACCTGATGGAGGGCGGAGCTTTTAAATTTATTTTTTCCCTAAGTCGACGCGTTTCGGAGATATGATCCATTTTAGCAAATTTAGTTTTAATAATTAGATTTTTAGTGGATATCGGTTTTAATAAGATGGACCCCCCGCCAATATGCTAAAGGTGTAGGGAGTAAAAGTTTGATATCACCCATGCCGTTTTTCCTATATCGTTGGGAGGTGGGTAGGTGGGCCTCGTGCTCTCTAATCCTATCTGCTACGTTATGGCAATAAAGTGTTTATCCTGAAATTATTTATGCAAATTGAAGCTGAGGTGGTTATTTACATATTTTAAGAAGTCAACCACTATTAATTGAATTAGGTATAATATTAAAACATTAAGCTGCAAATCTCAGACAAATGAAAGAAACATAGGAAACGGCATGTAATCTGTTGTGGGCAAAACAGAAACCAGAAAATTTAATTAAATAAGATAGATAACAACTAGTCCTTTATTCCGAAAATTATTTTTATTTCCAAGTTATTTACTACTGATTTCGTGAACTTACCACGTCATTCAGATGAAGGAAATTTTTGGACATTAAGTTTTACCACGTAAGCTACCTTCGTCCTAGATAAAACGCAAAGGACAGAAAATAGGAAATGTTACGAGGGATAACTCACGTGGAAAAACAGTGGGGTGATCGGCTCGGACAGCTTTACCAGAGAGTGGGAAGTGGAGAGTAGTAAAACCATAGAAACGCAGCAAATATTCAGTCGAATGTAAGGCACAATTTTTTTTGGAGAAAATAGGAAAGTAAGTAATGTTTTTGAGCGTCACGCCTTCATATTGTACAAGGTATTCCTGCGCAGCGGAACCTGTAAGCTAAAGAAAGGAGGGAGGCACTTTTGTAATGCACTGCGTATACCGAAGGCGAACTATATGCGGGAACACTCAGTATAAGATTTGGGAAGTAAAATCGTAACTAATTTTCATATCAAGTAAACACAATGTTTAACAATAAAGAGCATTCCGTATGAAGAACTGCACATCGTAACTTGTTACACCTTATAATTCTGAAAAAATAAAATAGACACAAAAATAAGTAAGGCAATTGTACTGTTGAAACTAATTAACATTTATTAAGCGTTAAAGTTAAAAACAAATTCATAACAATCATTAAAATGTTAAGATATCGCTCAGAAGAATTACGTTAACATTTAAGTAACGCATATAAAACAGCAATTCAAATTTTAAAGGTCTACAATATTGAATTTCTAATACACACTAATCGGTTCACAAGTAACATGTGCAAAATAGTAAGATACTTTCTGTCTACTGACGACACTCTAATTGATATATATAGAAACTAAGGTATTTGAATTATTAGGGTTCATATGTAGGTAATTACACATATTACATTTTTCGTTACTGAAGTCCAGACAAGTCCGTTCGAAAGTTAAATATTTTTCGTAATAGTTAATGAAACTTAATTAATAGAACTAATTACGATCAGAATAAATTTCTTTTTAGTTCAACTAAACAGAAGGTCCAAGACGGTAATATGTTTAAATGTATAGAATGTATAGAATATTATCAAAGTTAAAAGATAGTTTTCAGAATTTCCCGTTTACACAGATAATCAATAAATTGCAAAAATATCAAGCAAGGAAAAATTGATTCCTACAGAACGTAATTGCTAAAGCAGTTTTAACTACTTTTGAAATCATCGTATTTTCATTGAAATTGTGGCAACAGATTAAATTCAATTTTGCGCTGTGTAGTTTGATAAATTAAATATAGCTAAGTACTTCAGTATTTCAAAGATAAAAGAAAATTATCTCAATCGTAAGTATCAATTAAAATATAATAATTTGTAGTAAAAGCGAAACATTAAGATAAATGGAAGTAAGTATACCTATTAGGGTGTCTCTTTGTGTTACGGTCTCACGATTCGTAGCAAGACGGTCCGGGGTAGATAGTAGAGCATCGTACCTGAAGCATTCTGGAGTCCTCCAGACGGGAGTGTCAATCAAAGTAAGAACATTTGGGAGGCCACATCCTTCGGAAGCCAGGATCTCCCTTAAAACCAATGCCCTTCTTTTATTATAAAGAGCGCGAAGGTTTGCAGCGCCAACACATGAATAAACGTTATTTTTAAACGTACGACAGAAAAACTATGAATGAGAATATCGAAAAATTATATAAAAATTCATTAAAATCAAAGAGGTAACTTACCCCATTCTGTTTGAAATGGGTAAAGAATGCACGAGACAATTTAAATTTTAGCAGAGGAGTACACACACTTGTAGCCCATACAAAAGTCAAATTCAAAGTAAAGTCGTTATATGGTCTCGAAGAATAGATTGTTGATGGAAAGACAAAAAAAATCCTTGACCATTGAATATAAAATGTATATCAGACAAGAAATATATACAGGACGAGCATAGATAAATTACAGGATATCTATGATAATTAGGCTAAGGATGCATAATATTTCTTAAACTTAATAATAAAATAAATATTGACAGAAGGAAGTAATTTTTACTGAAAAGAAAGTTTTTCTTTCATAACCCACAGTTACCATAGGCGTAACCTGAGGTAGGCCGAATTAAATATAAAAACATTTAAAAATAATAGAAACGCAATTTAGGCAAGCTAAATGTAACTTATATACAGTACCAATTTTATTAAAATGAGAAAATAGGACATGAAACGAAATCGGACGGTGATAGTTTATAGATTTAATGAAAAACAGATATTAGTAAATTTATAATTAATGAATGTAAACCTGGATACATAATAATTGTCGGAAACCGATAGCAAATAACTTGAAAATAAAAATAATTTTGAGAATAAAGGTGAAGTCATTATTTATCTTAATGAAACACCAACTCTAAAATAGAGAGAAACATAAATCAAACAAGAGAATATATTTGTTTTGCATTGACAGCAAGAATAATATCGAACTTATTACAACGCTAGCATTGATTATGTAACTGTTAACTATTCAAGTATCATTACAACATCACCTTAATAGTAAAACCACATAACTGCAAAAAAGTAAATTTTTGGATTTTTGTATAAATTAATTAGTTATTCCAATACGCACCACGTTGGTATGGTTAAGTAACTCCAAAAAATGTTGTACTTTTAAAACTTCAAGTATTGCAAACTACGCATTCTGTTTATCATATTTGCAGACCCTGTAACTTCCATTTGATATGCTGTTTGGTTGGAAGTAATTTGGTTAGAACAGTTACGTTGCGTATTTGTAACTTTTTGTTAAATACTCTGCAGCTTTAGTCTTTAATTTATCGGAATCTTAAAGTAAGTTGTTGTTTCTAAACCTAATTATTCTTTTGCTCAATAGTCGAATTTATTTTGAATAATAAAGATAAGAAAATTAGTAGAAGTTACGGGTGCTGCAATGTAGATATTAAATATGTTGCAGACCATAAGTATCGAGTTATTTTGTTTTATTCTTAGTAGAATTGTATACACAGGTATTATTTAGTAAAGTACTAATTTAGTTTTCTGAAAAAATATTAATATAATTGAAGGATTCAACACCACTGTAAATAATAGCTGTTTTAATTAAACAATTAATGTTATATAATTGGTTTTTATTTTAAATTAATTATATGAAATTGTTGTCTTATGGGTGTAACCACCATATTTCTGGAATATGCAAATAAAATTATGCAGATGCTGGTATTAAAAAATGATTGATGTCACAAACTAATCCAATATTGGGAACAACGGTTCTTTTGTAAATAAAGATACTCGAGGAAAATGTAGTAGATATACCTAATAACTTCAGTGTCGGTCTCCAGTAAAGTATTTATAGCTAGCGAAGATGGATTTTTAATTGAAATTGGTGATATAGAATCCGAAGAGATTTAACTGACAAACTCTGAAAAGCCTAAATTAAATCAGTCTAAAATAATATCCATATTCGAAGGGCACATATTGCCCGTAAAGCAGAATTCTAGTGAGAGTGACATGAATCGTGAAATATCCTGTAAGAATGTATAAAATTCAAAATAGTGATAAAATTGCTAACATAGAATACAAAAAAATTTTATTGACAAATTCTGGAGATCATAAGTCATATCCGTCTAGCATAATATCCAAGTTGTAAAGGCACCCCTTAGCTGTAGAACGGAATTATCATGAGAGTGCAATTAATTGTGAAATATTATCTAAAAAATGACGAAGACTTCGATATTGTGTGAAACAATTTCGTAAAACAATACTTCTGGTGATGACATTCATGAAGAGGATGGAAATTATACAATTAAATGAAGGAAAAGACACCAGGTAGATAGTAGGACATGAACCTTCAAGAAAGCAAAATTTGCAGGAGAGATAGGCGATAAGTACAAAGGAAGAAAACAAGATAGTGATGAAAAAATGAAATTTGTTGTTGAATGAGGAATGAGGAAGAGAAAATGTATCGACTGTAAGTACAAAGACCCACAATCTAAATATAGCCTTATAAAACGCGAACAACAAAATATATTTTTAATAAATTTTGGTACCTAACATGGTCAGAAAAGAAGATATGGGTAATAGGAGTCACTGAAATAAATTTAACGTAAACATCCAGAAATCTAAAAATACGTCGGAAAGTAGACGCACATTTTCTTTTAAATTTTATTTTAAGGCGAATCATCAAAAAATCCGTGTTTGTAAAGGCGCATTCTTGAATGTGTAGTGAATTAATGAATTGATGATATACAACTGGTTGACAAAAAAAATGAAACCAAAGAAGTAGATGCCAATGGAAAAGGTTGTGAAAATAAAGATCCAAAAGGAAGTAGATGTGACATAACGAAAGCTCATTATACATCATGCAGTGTTGACTTAGTAACCAGATATGAATCTATTAAAGAGTTTCTTATACAGATGCTGAAGGTAGAATCACGTTACTGCAGAGCCAACTCAAAGAAACTTTACTTAGGACCAATATGGGCATCTAAACGAGCATTGCATGAAATGTACACTGAAGTATGGTATAAAGCAAAAATGATTTGACCATTGTCGAGTTGCACATTTCATAAACCATTTGGGGGATTTAAATTTGAGCCTATATAAACCAAAGAAAGGTCAATGTGATATCTGCATTCCACACAAATTAGACAACATTGATGAACACATTTATACTAACCATCAAATAAAGAAAGATAAAGCGAGAAAAGACAAAGAGTTTGACAAAAAAAAATGAAGAGCATGCTTACACAATGGATTTGTATCTTTACGTTTAGCGCCAAAATCAAGCGCATCTCTTATATATTACAGGTGCAAGTTGGCGGTTCATAATTTTACCTTGTTTGATAGATATTGTTATATATGGAATGAGAGTGAGGACGGCCTCTCAAGTAATGAATTATACAGCATTCTATCTGATTTTATAACTTCTTAGCTGCTACTCAATAATGATGCAAAGAAAATAATAATTTGTAGTGATGGATGCACATATCAGAACCGGAACACTATCTTATCAAATATGTTGCTGCTTTTACCAAAAACATAAGATCGTCATCGGACAAAAATTTTTAAGAAACGATCGCACACAAATAGAGTGTGACTATGCACTCATATATCGAGAGGAAATTGTCTAAGGAAAAGTAATCAATGTACCAGGTGACTATATTAGAATATATGCAAAAGCTCACAAAACTCCAAATCTTTATCCCGTTAAATATTTAAAATATACGATTTTTTAAAGATTTCAATAGCTGCAATACCTTTTCAAGTATTTCTCCTGGAAAATTTACTGCTGATCCTAAGGTGACCGGTATAAAATGTTTGCTTTACAACCCAAATGGATTCATTGAATATAAAATAGATTCTGATGCTGATTACTCAGCATTACCAATTCGAAAAAAGAATACAGAAATTACACAGTATATCAGTCAATTTCCTTCACTGCATAACAGACTGAAAAACAAGAAAAGTAAATTTGGTCACATACAGGAACTCAAGCAAATTTTACCTCGTGATTTTCATTCCTTTTATGATAGGTTATCACATGACAACTCGTAAACAAACAAAAATATTTTGATTTATTATTAGAACACTATATTTTTGTTAATGATGCAATTTTAATTGAAACCATTTTCATTTACTCCCATTTGTTGTGTTAGTGAGTTTATTTCTTAATATTAACGAATCTTTATAGATACATACCCGTAATTGCATAGTTGTAACATGCTGTATGCCTTTTTTCAAATGAAACCCCTTTAATAATAACTTTTTTATGTACTGCTTGTACACTATCTTAAATTATTGCATTTGTGTTGGTTTTTAGAAGTAGATTCTAAATTATTCTTTTCTTCAATATATAATACCTAGATCATTTTATAACTATTTTTATGTCAGTTATTATCGTAACAATTTTATTTAAATAATAGCAGTTTTCAATGAGAAATCCACAAAAACACGTATGTCCAATACCTTACACCTTGTTGTAAAAAATAATGTCAAATCCAGTAAAGCCTTAGGTTGAAACCAATTCACTTATAAGAAGAAATGTAAAACCATCTAACTCCAAATTTTTATCTTCACAAATCAAATAAGTGTTGTAAATATATCAAAGTTGTTGTTATATAACTAAATAAATAGCACAAAAAAATTATACCAAACGCATTTCAATAAACAAAATAATACATTTCTTTAGCTCTCGTGTAAAATTGGCAAATATGGGGTAACTGGATTTTACTATTAGGGCGACGACAAGTAAAATTAGGTATAAATTAAATAATTATATTCTGCCGAATTGAATATTGATGATAAAGCAAAGATCGTAGAAAAGAGATTGCCTATTCTAAACAACGTTACTTTGGCAAAGACGTCCACTTTTTGAGGCCGGTCGTCGTAGTTGACTATTACTGTAACAAAACTTTGTGGTTATGTTATTTACAATAGTCGTCGGGTGACTTCTTTGTTGCAAATGGGCAATGTTGGGCTGATTTTAACATAAATATTATACACGGGGTGTACAGAATTTACGAATCGGAGCTCCAAACCCAATTAACTAGGGTGCAGTTGCTTTTATGTGCTATACTCATACACATTTATTTTGGTTTATGATATATATATTGTGGTAGATAGAGTCACATACGTGAAGTTAGAGCCATGAATTTGGTTAAGTTAGGTTACGTTACCTCATATTTCAAAGTAAATTGTATATAAGATTGAACAAAAATGTAAAATGGTTTGATATTATTAATATAGGAAGCTCATCTAATATAAAAGGGTTCGATTCTCAAAGGAAAAACAATAAATAAAAGAAAATAATAAATTACGAGCAAAAATCGCAATCAAGATGAAATTCTTGTCAAATTTCAAAATAAACAGTTGTATATAAATATTAATAAAAGCAAAATTTAGAATAGTTTGTTAGTAAACACATGCAGATAAAATAAAGATTACAATATGAACAATTAAACATTATAATATAATAACAGTGTAATATTGAAACAAAGTGTGTGCATTTTTAAATGTATCATATGTTCAAGAAACACAATTTTCTCCAAAATAATTATAGCAGTACTAATACCCAGAAGTTGTAGAACATTACAGGAGTGTTTTCCATTCATTTGATTGAAATTTTGAACAAAATGTTACAAATGCAAAAAATAATTTATCATGGACACAAACGAGTTTGGTGTCTTACCAATGTGGCACCAAAGAATTTTAAAATTGTAAAATTATGTATCAAGGCTTTGCAAAGATATTATGTCAATAATTTGAAGCAAGAATATTTTCTTAAATTCCAATTTAACCACATATTAAAGATTTTATCTCCATTTAAAGGTTGGAAAATTTTTGAAATAATGTTTATTCGACAATTTCGACCTACATTCTGTTTAAATCCTGACTAATCTTCAGTAGAGTTGAACTACTTGCAGCGTTGCCTAATAGTTAGCAGCTATATTCGTAGAAATGATGTATATTTGTATCTAGGTTGTATCTAGCGTTTTATATCCACTATATTAAGAAGTTCAATTTCAACGATATGATGTTGTTTTATATCCGCCATATTGAAGAAATATAATAACGTTGATTGAAATATTATAATAATTCGAATGCGCTAGAAACAGGCTTTAGATTTGTTTGAAGTAAAAAATTAAATCTTAGGTATTCGGAAGTCATTGAATATTAAACCATATTGAAAATTCTCCGAATCTATAAACTTCCTTAGGAAACACTTGTAAACCGTTTTTATTGAGAAAAAGTAGCTAGGTACCTTAGCATTTTCAACGCCATTTTATTCCCACCAAGCGAAAAAATGTTATTAACAGATAAATATCGTTGAGAAAACACCCAAGCATTATTTTCAAAGGCCGTACTAGGGAAAATAATGATTCAAAGCTTTTGGGCATTTTTATAATGCAGGTATATCTAAAATTCTTCCAATGGGAAATTACGTTGGGAAAAACTTGCAAGCATTGTTTTGATTGAAGAAAAGGTAGATATTTCGTTCTTGCGACGTCATTTTATATCCGCCATATTGAAAAATTTTATTAACAGACCAATGTTGTTGGTACAAAGGTACAGACGTTGTTTTGAAGGGGACATACTGGGAAAAATACTTATTTGAGGTGTTTGGGCATAATTATGGATCACCCATAATGGCAATTCTTTCAATAGACAATATCGTGAATTCGTTGGGAAGAACTTGCAAACATTATTTCGATTGAGAAAAAAGTGGGTATTTGGTTCTTGTGATCTCATTTTACATCCGCTATATTGAAAAATGTTATTGACAGATCAATATTGTTGGGAAAAAGTTGTGAACGTAGTTTTGCAGGAGATATACTGGGAAAAAGACTCATTTAAAATTTTTGGGAGTAAATATGGGTCGACCATAATGACAATTCTTTCAATAGGCAATTTCGTGAATTCGTTGGAAAACCTTGAAAGCAATGTATTGATTGAGATAAAGTAGATATTTGGTTCTTGCGACGTCATTTTACATCCACCATATCGAAAAATTTTATTAACAGTTCAATATTGTTAGAAAAAAGGGCAAACGTTATTTTAAAGGAGATATACTAGGAATAAGACTCATTTGAGGTTTTTGGGCAAAATTATGTGTCATCCATAATGGCAATTCTTTCGATGGACAATTTCGTAAATTCGTTGGGAAAAACTTGTAAGCATTGTTTTGATTCAGAAAAAAGTAGATATTTGGTTCTTCCGATGTCATTTTATATCCGCTATATTGAAAAATTTTATTAACAGACCAATGCTATTAGAAAAATTTACAGACGTTGTTTTGAAGGGGATATACTGGAAAAAAGGCTTATTTCAGGTTTTGTGGCGTAATTACGGATCATCCATAACAGCAATTCCTTCAATAGACAATTTCGTGAATTCGTTGGGAAGAACATTGTTCTGATTGAGAAAAAAGTAGATATTTGGTTCTTGCGACGTCATTTTACATCCGCCATATTGAAAAATTTTATTAACAGGCCAATATTATTGGGAAAAAGTTACAGACGTTGTTTTGAAGGGGATATACTGGGAAAAAGTCTTATTGGAGATTTTTGGACATAATTATGGATCATCCATAATGGCAATTCCTTCAATTGACAATTTCGTGAATTCGTTGGGAAGAATATGCAAGCATTGTTTTGATTGAGAAAAAAGTAGACATTTGGTTCTTGCTACGTCATTTTACTTCCGCTGTATTGAAAATTCTTATTAACAGGCCAATATTGTTGGAAAAAAGTACAGGCGCTGTGTTGAAGAGGATATACTGGGGAAACGTCTCATATGAGGTTTTTAGGAGTAATTATGGATCATCCATAATGGCAATTCAATCAATAGGCAATTTCGTAAATTCATTAGGAAAAACTTGAAAGCAACGTTTTGATTGAAAAAGTTGGAGATTTGGTTCTTGTGGCGTCATTTTACATCCGCCATATCGGAAGATTTTATTAGCAGATCAATATTGTTGAGAAAAAGGTGTAAACGTTGTTTTCTAAGGGATGTACTAGGAATAAGACTCATTTGATGTTTTTGGGCAAAATTATGCATCATCCATAATGGAAATTCTTTCGATGGACAATTTCGTAAATTCGTTGGGAAAAACTTGCAAGCATTGTTTTGATGCAGAAAAAGTAGATATTTCGTTCTTCCGACGTCATTTTACATCCGCCATATCGAAAAATTTTATTAACAGGCCAATGTTATTGGGAAAATGCTACAGACGTTTTGAAGGGGATATACTGGGGAAAAGACTTATTTGAGGTTTTTGGGCGTAATTATGGATCATCCATAATGGCAATTCTTTCAATAGACAATTTCGTGAATTCATTGGGAAGAACATGCAAGTATTGTTTTGATTGAGAAAAAAGTAGATATCTGGTTCTTGCGACATCATTTTACATCCGCCATATTGAAAAATTTTATTAACAGATCAATATTGTTGGGAAAAAGGTGCAAACGTTGTTTTGAAGGAGATATACTAGGAAAAAGACTCATTTGAAATTTTTGGGAGTAATTATGGGTCGTCCATAATGGCAATTCTTTCAATAGGCAATTTCGTGAATTTGTTGGGAAACCTTGAAAGCAATGTATTGATTGATAAAAAGTAGATATTTGGTTCTTGCAACGTTATTTTACATCCACCATATCGAAAAATTTTATTAATAGTTCAATATTGTTAGAAAAAAAGGGCAAACGTTGTTTTGAAAAGGATATACTGGGAAAAAGACTCATTTGAGGTTTTTGGGCGTAATTATGTATCATCCATAATGGCAATTCTTTCAATAAACAATTTTGTACACTCGTTGGAAAAACCTGCACGCATTGTTTTGATTGAGAAACAAGTAAATATTTGGTTCTTGCGACGTCATTTTACATCCGCTATATTGAAAAATTT
>JAHWXV011284632.1:0-10095 GCA_024586415.1 Phrixothrix hirtus
TATGTGATTCCTAGTTGTTCTCAAATGATGAATATTTAGTCCTATTTAACCGAATTCCTATCTCTTACTGTTTATGAGATCCCCATGTTTACAATTTTAGACACGCTATTTTAAAAATAATATAATTAAAAAGTAATTTGCAATTTATTTCTAAACTTCATATATGTAACTCAAGGATAGAGGCATTTTAAAAGCTAGAGTTTCATCTCGCTCATGCAAAAAAAATACTTTTACCATTGAAATTCTAATTCTTCCACTTGCTCCACAATACCATTTTTAATAAAACTAATGATCCTTAACGCATAAAATTTTGTTTCTTTTGTCAAGTATTATAATTAAAACAAAATTGTGTTGAACTGTGAAAATTTAATTTTTAAAGCTGTTTTTACTTACAATCCTCCTGATTAATTTAAGTACTCAAAACATTTAAATACAGAGATTACAGTCATGACTATTTGTTTTCAAATTAATAAATGAAAATGACTTACCAATAGTTCAAAACATTTTTAAATTTGTGATTAAACAAATTTTTTTAATATTTTATTTTTCATTGATAGCAAAAGCTTTGTTTTGTTTGTACAGCTAGGCAATCCCAACATTTCATTCCATATTCGTTCAATTCAAGCCATAAAAAGTTAGTTTTTGACATGGTTGTATTTATGCTTACAATGTGAAATACATTTTGATAAACCATTATAATGAGTGATTAAAATTCAAGTTTCCATGTAAGTTGTGAAATTTTTACATAGGACATTATCAACGAAAGAAAAAGAAATTAAAAACTAATAATTTCTATTGCAAGCTGTCAATTTGACTGATATATTAATAGAAATGAAAAAGGTTAAGACATGATTTATTTATTAGCTTATTATGAACTTTTATTACTATCATTTGTTAGAACATGTGAGTAATGTCGCACATTCAATTTTTTGTTACTAATCCATTAAGGATTGGAAATGAACTGACATTCATGTGCAATAAATTTACAGAAACTTCAGTCTATCACATTCAATTTCAAAATCATCACTAGTTACAAATATGATTTGTAGCATTCATAGAAGCACATGTTATTTCTTTATCTATGGTTGTCTTCAAATTTTTCAAGCTAGCGGTATATTGGGACAGAATGGTTAACATACGCATAAGAATCACGAACCTGACGAAAAATCGTCAAATTTAGTTTAATAACAATTCTCGTGTCAAACACAAATAAGCTGAATGACTGAAGGATGAACACGACCAAATATCTGACAGCTTGAACAACCAAACTGATTAAATGTTTGATATATTTTCTGTTTGTATATGTCAAATTAAGACAATTGCATTTATTACCCGTAACATTTTTAAAATTGTCTAATCCACTGGCACACCTTTAATAAACAAAATAACTAATAAAAAAAATTAATGTGATTGTATAATATAAAGGCATACAATTATATTAATGGTTAAATAGTTTTAATTTGATGAAAAATAATGCAATAGCGTGCAACATAATACGCGATTAAATACATCAACTCGATTGTTAAGTATGTGATTAATAAAGTAGTTACGTAAAAATATTAATATTGAAAAATGAGAAATTTCACCGAAACTTTGTTTACAATATAGATAAAGTACTCAACAACAGCAATGTGTAGCTTATACATGTAATAATGTAAATGAAGGATGTTAAATCAAAATTTTAAATGTAATTGGTAGCTAATGGTTTATAATAAACAAATAGTAAGTAATCATAATATATGATTTATAATCGAGTTGACTACCTTTGCAGGTTGAGCAGGAGGCATAACAGTGCCCGGCAAAACGTTAGGTGTTAAATTAGGTGGTTCCATTGGATTTGACAAAGGTTGCGCTACATGATAACCAGCACTAGGTTGTACTAGTTGTTGTGGTAGATTGCTATGAGTTACAGGAGGCGGTGGAGCAATTGTTGTGGTAGCTGTGCTACCAGGAACTGTAGGGGGTGCTTGCGTACCAAGTGGTAGTCCTGCTGAACCTAAAGTAAATAAACTGATTTTAAATAATTCTATAAAGTTTTAGACAAAACAAAAATATATTTTTCATTAAATTTGTGCATGTAATTTTTTCAAAAAATGGTCATAGGTGCACCTATAATCGAGTTTCCGAGAAATAAATTTGAGTAAATGTTACATATTTAAATTATAAGAGAAATAAATGACCTAAAGAAAAGAATACCTGTAGTTGTAGCAACAGGGGTTGATACAGTCGATGAAACTGCGGGAGGACGACCACGACCTGCACTAACTCCTACAACTCCAACAGACGCTCTTCCTTTCTTACCCTTTGCTCCTTTTGCTGGAAGATCGATCATATATTCTTCTTTAGGCATATCTGCAACTTTTGTAAGAAACACCTTTTCTAAAGTTTGAGCCATAACCACCACATCTTCGCCTGGTTTATTATATACATAACAATTTGTAAACATCGTATTAAAATCTTGAATACATTCTTTTCCTGACCAATAATAATTGTTATCTAACCGTTTCTTAATAGTACCCAGATCCATCGGATTTTTTATAATTTTGTGGTAGTCCTACAATATTAAACATTTCATTAAATTTTAAACTCTCTCTCCGACATCGCTTACAGGTAGATTCAGCTTCCTTGCATCAACAGGTTGATAAAAAGGCCACGCAAACTGATGTTTCCACATGGCCTTGTGTACGGTCTTTTGTAAAAACTGCAATTGATTAGTAATTCGCCCAGGTCTTCCAGGAGGTGGTTGAACTGGAGGTTGAACTATTCCATTAACAGGTTCTACTGGTAAGTCAACCCTTGGAGGAGGCTCATCAGGTACCTAGTAAGTTATATTAAAATATAACTAAATTTAAATCGATTGTGTCACACTTACGATATTGTTTTGTATTGGCGTTTCAACGTGTTGCATTTTGGTAAATTGTGTGTCCTAGGAGATAAGTGATTATTAAAAATTACATTAATTACTTTAACACTTACCGATACTTATATGAACGTTAAACAACCAATGCCTTTAGCCTGTTAGTCAGCTAGTTTTTGGAAAAAAATTATTCTGCATCATGCTCATTAAGAGCATATTAACATTTTTTGCACATATCGAGATGCATCTGAAAAAAGGTTTTTGTTACAAGAAAGGCTAACAAAATAAGGCAATGTATTCACTAATTATAAATGTGGAAAATGCTTACTGCTAAACAAATCTTATTTTTAGCTGACAAAAATATTGCGAACATTAAGTTAACTTAGTTCAATCAATACTATAAAATTGAAGACTTCTTAATACTTTGAATTTGTAAGAATCTATCTATACCTAAAATTCATAGTAAATAAAAATATGAAAAGCTTCCCAAGTTATTGTTCTGCAAGCTTTTTGGAACGACTGTTATAACCCAATTTACTAAGACCTAGCGTTTTAATAAAATAACCAAAATACAACATAAAATGTTATAAAATAATATATTAAGCCCTAATACATACACAATTTTACATAACCTCTTTTGATTCTCATCTCATTTTAATATCGAACTAAGTTATATATATATTTGCAAGTAATATTTGTATGTTTTTAGATAATTAACTAAACAATATAAACACCCCTAACAGGCACTATTATTAAAATTCCTTTTGAACTGACAAGATTTCTTTATAGAAAACTTAATGTATCTACAATTCCATCAAAAATTTTGACAAATAAGAGTACTATTTTGCTTCGTCAACTACCACAAATTGGTTCTACTTAATTATCTACTTTTAAAATTTATTAATATTAAAATTAGTATATTATTTTCAAAACTAACTACATCTGCGTTCATGCAATAAATTGTTATCAACAACATGCATTGATGTCACCTTATAAATGCAAAAATTAAGTAATAAGTCAATCGAAAGGTAACTGTTCTAATCATAAATTAACAAAGCATTAAAAATCTATTGAAAAATTGATATAAAGAGAACATTCAACTCGATTGTATTTAAAAAGCAATTACACCACTTAATACCTGAAAGCCATGAAGTTATCGTACTAACATTGGATTATTTTAACTACACTTAAAAGAACCACACCTCCTTCGATATACAGCATTCACAGTAAGCAAACTACTTAAGCTGAATACACCCCCCAAACATTAACTAAAATAAAAAAAAATAACACAAAAATAGTATATTCTAAGAAGCTTTATTAGAAAAAGAAAACAAAATTTCAGCTTACAATTACAATGCACCCCTCAATGGGAATTATGAAATACAATAATTTGGTACATTAAATTCGACATTTACAAGGCAACTATTTGAAGGAAGACCTTGGATGGCCCGCGCTAAAGGCGGCTTTCTGGTCAAACTTAGCTTGTTAGACAACGGTCGCTATACACACGTTCGATGGATAGTTTTGACGTTTGAACGCGGGAAAACTACTAAATGACCTAAATCAGACAAAAAATACGAACATAAATACATAAAAAATCGCAATTTTCTGTTAAAGCATGAAAATATCAATTATATTTGCTCCCGGAGTAATGAAACAACATGGCGGGTGATCACTAAGTGCTTTGGGGCAAAGCCGAGCTACATTTTTACTTTTACATGGTTTAAAACGGCTTCCCTGAATAAACTAATTATATAATTTAATATATACGTAGTTCATAATGCCCGAAAAATTTTACCTGTGTTTTTGATCTCCTTAATCGCATTAGAATCATAGAAAATACGGAGAACACAACACACTTAGCACTTACCACAAACCCGCTTGCCAAGCTCGGCACATCACGGCTGTGATGGCTGCCGTGTAGTTGACCGATTGGCAATGCTATATTCTAAATTTGACATTTTGGCTCAATCCACTTTAACAAATGCAAAAATATTTAAAAAATCACAAATTTTATACTTCTAGAAATCCTGTAGAAGCTATTTATTGCATTTAAATTAAAATTTGAAATTGATTCGAACAGATTTCTCTTGAAATATGTGCGAGGTCACAGAAATGGCTGCTCTATGCTATCATCAATATTACTCATATCACTTTCAATTTTTCTCTAGTAATAAAATTTTATTTTAATTTTAATATTTGTACATTTACAACTGATATAAAATATTTCGGTTTAAAACGATACAAATTTTAAAGTCAAGGAATTTGAAAAATTAAATTTTTATTTCAAGTTCAATTTTATAGTCGGCATAAAATTGGACAAAAACCCTCTAATTTGCATTACGAAATTTCAAATATTAAACAAACAGTACTTTTTACAACAGTACAATTATTCTATCATTGGAAAAACCACAACAGTTTAATACGAGGGTGGAGCCTCCCTTCTGTAAGCATCCGATAACCGATAAATAACGAACGTCAAGCGAAGCAGGACGGAAAAAAACAGTGCTGACAACTATTGATATCGAAAATTCAATCCTTAAAATTTAGAACAGTATTTCTAAACTTCTAGATTTTAGATTTTTAAAAAATACAATAAATTTTAATTTAACATTAAAAAATTTACTTCCCACGCTAATAAATATTAACCGTTACTGGATTATCCGTCAATATTTTGTTTATTAGAAAAATAAAATTTAAATGAGAATAATTTAATGTGATTTATAGCTGGGATTAGGGTTGAGGAAATTTCATTGCTCCTCTATGCTTCTACTACTAGAAAGAAGTTTCACCCTCAGTAGCGATTTTAACATGCCAAACATCACATAGACAGGACTTATGGTTTTACTCCTTACCTGAAAGGCACGTTTTTAAATATTTTCCCGCTAAAAAATTTACCGACTTCGACTAGGTTTGAACTCGCTTCCCATGGGCGTGGAGACAAACATATTAACGATCACTATAAACAAGACCGGCTACATTGATATTATTTATTTAACATTTGATAATGTTTTGTTTTAAAACCCAAAATAATTTTATACTTACAGATCAAGGAAAGTTGCTTAATTTTGGAACGTTTTGATTTTGTGCCAAAAGTTTAAGGATGCTGAAATTTCCTTGCCCCTTTTGGCTTCAACTACTATGGTCATTTTACCATACCTACTAAAATTTTGCCTAATCTGAAGAAGTGTTACCCCAGTAGGATTTTTAACATGCCAAATATCACATTGGCACGAATAGAAATCCATAGCAACGCAAGCAAAAGTATTGTATCAGTAAAAATATTTTTTGCTGAAATGAAAAAATGTCCAGAATATTTGTTGCTGAAATGACAAAATGTCTAGAAAACGGGTTTGAGTGTTAAACTGTGTCTAAGTGCTCCCTCAATAATTTTCGAACGTTGAGACAACACAATTTAAGCAAAAAATATTTTGTGTTTGTCTGTGTTCCCTCAATATATATAACTTTCAAATGAATTAACATATTTTGATGAAATTTAGCACACATATAGAACCTGACAAGAACTGTTCGTATTGGTTTTGTAAAAAATTCCCAGTAGTAGGGTTTAACAGTGGGCGATCAGTAAATTTGAAAATTCAACTCTTTTGTGATTAAAATCAATTATATGGCAGAAAATATTAAGAATGCAGTGTTCCGATTCAATTTGTGGCATTTTTTTAATTAAGTATTACACTATTTTCACAACACCTAAGCACAAAATATAGTATTAAAAACACTTGTCTGCCTATTTATTTGTTCCGTTTGAACTCAAAAGATACTGGATGAAACTTGTACAGCTTTTAAACTATAACACTGGCACTATTTTGTATTTGTTTCATCTCAATATTTTAATTAGTTCCAAAGCTACAACGTAAACCTCCTAGAGAATAATGCACTTAAGACAAAACGAACTGTACATAGCATAGGGCAGATAAAAGTTGTCAATAAAAAAATATGCTAAATGTTACCTTTTGGTCAAATTTATCGCTTAGGGTGTTTAAAAAGTAGTCTAGATTCTATAAAATTTTTATTTGACAAAATAAAAAGATATTTGTAAAAACAGAATAAAATATGTTTTTGAAGCTTTTAAAACAACACACCTCTAAAATTAAAGAACTGATATTTTTTTGGTGCTTGTCTAAACATACATCACCACCTCCTACAAATGCCAAACATGCCTCAATCACTCATGTAAAATAAATCTGGCATCAAATTCACTTCTTTCCTCTGATGTTATCGGACTGTCACTGCAGAAAGTGTATTCCATATCTTCAGTCTCATTGCTAGTCAATCAGAATCATCATTTAATACCAGTGTTGTTTTTTCATCACTCCCTGAACTAAAATACTTTCTTCCATTACTTTTTTACCTTTTGTTTTTAAAATTCATACAACTTTTCTTCTTTTCAGCCATACTTCTTTTTTGTTTTCCTTAAGACTGTTTTTTAGGAACTCTTTGAATGTTATACCAGTAATGCTGATGCATCCTTGGTTCTGTTGCAATCCACTGCAAGAAAGTAACAGATGAATATACTGCACTTTTAGCAGTAGTGGTTTGGAGTTCCTTATTAATGTCCTCTTTCATAAATGTCTTTTGTTGAGATAAGTGAGGCTTTTCACCTGGATTAATTTTTCTGACTTCTGTTGGCAGAGTCCTATCTCATGGTTATTTAATAACAAAATCACAATTGGTGAAAATGTCTTTGCTAAAAGGGGATACCCTAACTTTACGGTACATTACAGAAATTTCTAGAGTAGCAAACTTTAAAAATGTGAAACATGATATTTGACTGATTTAAGCAATAGTTACAGTCCTTTTAGGATTATTGTTTAGATACAATAGATGAATCAATGCTGTTAGTTTAAATTTAATATTAGTTTGTAAAGTTATTTGGAATGATAAACTGTGCTTAATATAAATATTGGAAAAAAATGTATATAAGTACAATTATATAAAGTTTCTGAAATAAGATAATTACATTAACAGGCATGCATGACAAAAAATGCTTATAAACCATGTATCTAAATTGCATAGTTTTTGAAATATTTGTAATAAAAGTTTTAACTTAGTTTACTGTGTCTAACTAGAAGTGACAGGCCGACTGTGTCTTCAGCAACACATCTCAACTGATTATTAAATACATGTAAATGTACTGAATCGATAATTACTATTTAAAATAAAAGGTTTGATTTTCTTCCTTAAAATTCCTACTGATCTTTTAACTATGCACGTTTATAATTTCTTTAAAATAAAAACCAGATTTCCGGTGTATTTGTATTATTGAAAAGAAAAACATTTCATAAATAACTTTCACTCTTAAAAATGTTCTATCATGTTTTAAACTATTTTAACACGATGTTAAATTTCACAGTATAAAATTTTCCTTATAGGTCTTAAACAATTTATTTTTGAAATTATCTTGCAGTTTCTGGTGATGCAATCAGAAGTTGGAGTTTTCACATTGCAAATGCTTATTCAGGATTGAAATGAGAAGCAAACAGTTTATCATATGCAACTATCTAACATATTTGTATTAATTTATTTCTTTATTAATTATAAAATTAAAAACACGTTTATATTCTTCAAAATAAAATAAACATAGAGCGAATCGTTTATATTTGTTAAATGTTGGATATATTGAATTAATTCTTTTAAGCAAAATTACTTCCTTATACGAGTTTATTTTGATAAATAGATAAAACAGTTAAGTATCAATTTATACAAGAATTTGAATTTCCAGTAAACATTGATGACTCAATATATGATCTCTTTTATGTAATATTAATTTCTTTTTTCATAATACAACTATAATTTACTTATTAATAAATCGTGTAATTTAGGTTTACATAAAGTTTATTAGTAATTAACTTTTTGGTAGTCCTCACATTAAATTAATAATATTGCGCTATCTCTTAACTGATATTTTTCTGAATTTACAGAGCAAACCATACTTGAAATATATATTACATATTTATTTTCAGGTATTTTTTTCTAGAAATTTATTTATTTATTCAATAGATATCAGAACATGAACTTAAATTGTTTATATACTGGAGCACTCAGCAACATTTCAAATCTGTTATGACTCATTTTACTTATAGCAAATTTTTGACCAAATATGGAGACCCTTAACTAAAAGACACCTAGTTTCAGTAATTTTACTAGTCCCATGTGTAAAATCAAACCAAAAATTGATTTCACTTCGTATTTATTAATCAGTTCCCTCATGTAATCGCGATTGTTTCAAAAATTTCATTGACACAAACAATGTATAAAATTCTATTGGATGTAAATTATGCATTGAGTATCTTAAAGAATACAGTTTGAAACCTAATATTTTTATATATGAAATTATACTTTGATGATGAAATTTAATTAACAGAACTACAAATTTCAATATGTTCATAAAGGATCCACTATTTCATTAACTAGAAAACTTTATCGTTTATTTCTGTCAATGTGTTTATTTGCATTTAAATTAAACTGTTAGATACTTTAACCATCCTTTTATCAGAATAATAGTAATTTATAAACCATTTATACCATGCACAAATAATTTAAATTCTGATGAATGCAATCAGCTGATTACAAATAAAAATGACTGAGTGAAAGATCTTGCCCTGTAATACTTTAAATGTATTTTAATCCTTTTCAAACATTGTAGTCCTTATGCAAAGGGACTATTAGGTTTTCATTATTTTGTAACATTATATACATAAATATAGGTACTCTAATGAAGCAAAAAATATTGGTGTTTTTAAAAAGGAAATTTTTTTTCATAAATCGTTATAGAATTCCCTGACTTTTAACGATTTTTGTTAAATTCCCTGACTTTTGAGATGTTTACAAAATCCCTGACAATTCTAGGATTTTCGTTTTCCAGATAACAAGGAAACCTGCTGTCTGTATCTGATAAAATTCGTCTACATTTCTTGTTTCATACTGGATGTACCAACAAATCATCACTGTCTGAGCAGAATGTTTGTTGTGCAAGATACTTTAATTCATTTGTTTGACCGTTTTATACCACTTTCACTAATTTCGAAGTCTTCAAAATCTATTTTTAATTATTGGATATAACAGACGACAATTTCGATACTACCATTATGACTAAGCAAGTTGAGTGTAGTATGTGTTACGTGTAGACGTGCCTATAACAGCTCTCGCAAATATATTATATACATATTTTACATAACGTTAGATTATTTTGATAATTACGGACATAAAGTATTACGATG
>JAHWXV011285863.1:0-10135 GCA_024586415.1 Phrixothrix hirtus
GCCTATGCTTTTGACACACCGAACACCTGCCTATATATTTTGCTATTTCGCCACGCAGACGAAGACCTAGTAGCAGAAGTTTTAGGTTAATACGCCAGTTCAGGTGCTAAAGTTAAACACGAAGCAGAAGGAGGTACGTATTCCGCAATAGCAGATCGAGCAGCTTCTATTTTACGGCAATGTTATTTCAATGTTCGTCGAGAATCCATTTCAGCTAATGCCAATTGTTGCTGAATATAAGAGGGCGTGGTCGTCCTAATAATGCGTAACTGTTCGCGTTCAATCAATGCAACAGTCAGCCTACGAAAAAGGTTAGTCATAGCAGCTAGATACATCCCAAATTTTTTATATTTATCTTGGGTACGCAACCGAATTTGATCTAATAGTTTGTCATCGTAATCTAATGGTAAAAATTCTAAAGTAAGTTCATCGACCAAGTTTTTCCAGGTTGTAAAGGACGAGCGTAAATAACGATACCACGCTAAAGCCTCTTCCTCAAATAAATCACCAGCACTAGACTGCCATCACTTAGACACGTTCCTAGATTCGCAGAGTTCTTCAACACGTTCCAAGAACGATGCGACAGACAAATCGTTGACTCCCAGTGAACTTAAACCCCCATTTGTGTACTGGAACAGGACTAAACAGATCTCGCTCCGAAGACAACCTAAACGAATGAACAGGAGCTTTAGGAACCGTTCGAGTAGGTTTAAGTTCCTCTTCAGAAGGCAAGTCAGAAAGTTGCCTTGCAGGAGCAGTTTCGGATGATTCACCTACAGTTTCAACGTTGGATTTAGTTTATAGTTGAGTAGATAACACTACTAATTGAGTGAGCAATTGTGTTTCGTCATCAGTAGCAGCTCGAGTGCGATTTATGAGACCGATACAGTGATTAATTTTTGTTAAAATTTTAAACAATGCACTAGATCCTTTAGCAATTGAAGCAGCGGACAGTAGTCTACGAATAGCAGTGAATTTATTCCGAACAGCTTCAACATCTTCCTCGAAGGTGTAAGGATAGGGCGACAAAACAAAACTGGTATCAAAGTCAAGTTTAATCAATGATCGAAGCGTTTTCCTCATTGCTTCAACAGTCATAGTTTCGGAGATACCCCGTATACGAATTTCATATTCTAGTTTGTGTTGAAGTATAACTATAAAGAAAAAGAAGAATTATAAATTCCAAACCGGAAATTAAATTATTCAGAAAAGTGTAAAGGTCAGTAATCGGAGAAAAAAATGTAAGAAAATCAAAAGAAAATGTTCGACTCAAGATCTGTTTCACAGTTTTATAGTAATAAACTTCAACGGAATTTAAAAAATTAGCGAATTAATAGTCAATTCTGCTTTTGCAGCTAATTACTCAGTTACTGCTATCAAACGTATGATTATACAATTCGATGTTTAAGTTTTGTCCCTTCCATTTTGATCATCCTACGTATAATAGGTACCGTCCATACAGTGCCACTTATAAAGAAGCATGAATCCCGTTACTAAATTTTTTCTTTGATTTTACTAATATGGCAAAAACATTAACCGAGTTTAAAACAATATAATGATTTGTTTTTGATTAAGGATTCCTAGGATCTTGGTGTTAGTTGAAAGTTAAATAGAAGTAACTTTGGTATAATTCTAAACTAAAAGATTTCAATAATTATTGTTATTTGTATTATACCTTAACATAGCTTCTTTGATTGTAATGGTGTAATTATAGAAGTTCTTTTTATAAAAGTGCTATCCATTTATAAACTATGGTTATTTTCAAACCCGCAATTCCAAGAAGAATGTACTTTTTTCAACGTTAAATTCAAACAGTCAAGTTAGGTTGTGATGCAATGCTTTTCTTTCAAAACTTTTATGGTTGCTTGTATTTCATAAGATGTGGCTGATACAAAGTCATCGAAGGTTACGTTCAAAAGGAAGTAACGTGTGCCGGGCGGGAAGAGATTGCTGCATTCAGAGATCAGATTCCGTCGACAAGGGTGATTTAATTTCTATGTTATCAACAAAACAAAGACAATATCAAATCAAAGTTACAACGTAAGCCAACGTTTTAAAGTTTTAAAGCTAATACACTTTTTAAAATGAAGCACAAACTAAATTTACAAAATCCATTTTTCATACAAATAATTTAATTTAAATCAAAACTAAACCTTTCTCTGCCAGTTCTTTAAACCTCTTAGTACATAAAGTCATTCAACTGCTGTGTACATTCGGCAGATACAAACTCTAAGGGATCTAACCAAACGGGGCGTTGCTTTGTTGTATAACTGTTTCTATAGCAACTTCATTACGAGTATAACGGTAGATGTAAAAATTTGTTGCATAATTTTTATATTATTGTGTTTTAACTTGAATTTAAATAAATGTATAGAGCTCATGTGATTTGTTACCTATAAACGTTATGAAAACATTTGTTGTATATAAATTTTGGTTACCAACACTAAAACCTTTTAAAGTTACGTGAAATAAAGTACATAATACAGTAATTTAAGAAATTACGCTTTATGCGAAACCGTTACAGGTACGCACGAAAAAAAACTTGTGCGTATCAAAGCTTTTGGCGCTGGTGTTTACCTAGAGGAATAATGAATACAAGATGCTTTACAATAGAAATTGTAGGATTCTTATATTCAATAAACACAAGCAATCGTTACATATGAAAATTATATATCAGTGGACTGTAATAGTGATAATAAATTTAAGTACAAAAACTTACCTTAAAATTTTTAAGATGGTAGAGTGGCGTGACCGATCTTTGTTCTAGGTGAAATTGAAAGAAAGGAAAATGGGATAATTAGGTAGAAAAAGGTTCTCAATACACAAAATATTTTACATGTGTTTAAAAGGAAATTAATTTAATATTAACGATTATTAATATGCAATACTGAAGACGACACGTAGTATCGGCGTTACTTAGCAAAGTGTACGAGAGGTTTATAAGGGCTAGCTGGTGCGATAACGATAAACCAGACGAGACTGTATTTTAAAACAAAAATACGAATACTTAAGATGAAAATTATCGGGGCGCGCGAGGTTGAAACAGGGCTACATTACTTAACTATATTTTAGAACCTAAAAAATTAAACTACTTTGATTTTATATACAAAGCGCCAACATATCGCATGTCTCGAACCAACGCACGATGGCTTAAAAAAAAGAAAAAGAGCAGTTACGGCAGTCGAAAAAGCTTAACGATGGGAAGTGAGTATTTGCCTTTTGAGGTGTGAATGCGAAGAACGCGTACCACGTTATCTGAACCAGGTAAGAGCCTGATAACTCGACCGAGTGGCCATTGAAGTGGAGGAGAATTGGGCTCCAAAATTACGACCACATCATTAATTTAAAGGTTAAGGTTCTGAGTAGTCCATTTGACACGCTTCTACAAAGTTGGCAAATACTGCAAGTATCAGAACTTCCAAAACCGTTGTGTTAAAGCATGAATCAGTTGAAAATGCGTTAACCAATTATCGGGTGTAAAAAACAAGTCTGGTTCAGGAAAGGAAGTGAGTGGTCTACCCATTAAAAGATGTGAGAACTGACAGGCAAAATGACGAGGCAAATGACAAAATCGAGTTTTGATTATTGGGGTCACTTAGAAATGACCGGAGAGATCCCTTTAGTTCGGCGCTGGCACCAATGAAGTTCTTACCGCAATCCGAATACATATGCGCTGGAAGCCCACAACGGCTAATGAATCGATGTAAACAATCAATGAAGGAAGGTGAAGATAAGTTAGGCACCAACTCCAAGTGAACAGCTTTTGTGGCGAAGCACACAAATACACAATGGTAAAATTTTGACACAATAGGTTTGCGCAGCGCAGACATTTTGATCTGAAAAGGACCTACGAAGTCCATTCCGCTATGAAAGAATGGAGGAGAGCGTGTAGCCCTATCGCTTGGTAAGTCTCCCATACGAGGAATCAAATTTGTAGGTTTTATACGAAAGCAACGGATGCATTGCCGCAATCTGGATCGAGCGAGTTAACGAATTGAAAGGATCCAAAGTTTCTGAGAGAGAAGACTCTGCAGTATTGATGACCCACGATGGGCATAGGAAATATGATAGAAATCAACAAGAGCAATGACCAATTGGTGAGAATTAGGTAATATAATTGGGTGTTTATAAGTTAATGGCATGAACGGATGAGTTAATCTGCCACCAATACGAATTAGTCCATTATCTATAAAGGGACATAATTTTTGAATTTGTGGACTACAAATTTTGTAAGATTTAATAGTTTCAATTACCGAAGCGAGCGAACGAGATTGTATGTATTTGCAAATTGCCATTTCAGCCCGGGGAAAAACTGCAAGATGAGATGTAGTAGATCAGTAGATCAAAACGTAATATATAAGTGACGACACCAAGAGCACGAGGCCATGAAGAAATACGCGAAAACAAATTCACATTATGGGTGGAAGAAATAAGACAAGAAGGGTTGAATTCTAGCCTTCCAATGTTAGGGGCTAGAAGTAAAATATTTTTCGGCCAATTGTGCAAAACTTCGAGGAGCCATGATGGTCCAGAATGCCAAGACAGGTCACTAAGTAAATTAAAGTTAACGAAAGCACATGACAAAAATCAGCAGCATTAAGATTTGAAGGAACGTAACGCCACCAAGTTGGCTGAGTAATCTCTTGGATGAAAGCGGCCCGATTCGCGACAAAGGTTTTTAATTTACAATGCAGAATTTGAACCCAACTTAGTACGACGGTGGAAACGCACCACTAATGAATCGATTCGAACGAGAAAGCAATTTTAAAAACGTCTAGTACCATCTGGATTAATTGGGCTAGTAGATAGGCACCAAGAAGTTCCAAACTGGGAAGCGAAATAGTTTTCAACGGACCGACACGAGTTTTACTGGGAAGTAGCGACGAAGAAACAACACCTTTTCATTCAGATCGAAGAAAAACATCGACTGCTTAACGCTTTTCTGACGCATCATAAAACCATGGAGTTGGTATGTTGCGGAAGGAATTAAGACAAGACGCGGTAAAGTAAAGTCATTTAACGTTTGAACTGATTGCAGAATGGTTTTCCAGTTAGAGATTAATTCTTCTGGCAGAGGGTCATCCCAATCAAGAGAAAATAGCCAAAGTTGTTGAATTAGACATTTAGCTGATATCACAATCACAGTCAACGATAGAACTTTTCGATTGGTAAGAGGCGAGGAAAATACATGCGAAAGTGAATGAAGTTTGAGAACAAAATGATCCGCGTGTGGATTGCAATCAAGACCTAAAATAGAAACGCACGGATTTTGTGAATGAATTGATTGGATTAACTGTTGATGGTTATCGGGAATATCCGATAAGAGATCGACAGAGTTACTGCACCATTTGCGGGGCTCAAAACAACCTCGAGACAATAGAGCAGTTAGTTCATTTTTTAGAAGAATAGCCTTTTCCAACGAAACGACTCCCATAACAATATCGTCGACAAAAATATTGTTATTCAAAACCTTAGAAGCAGAAGGAAAGTTGTGGCCTTCATCAACATATAATTGTTTAAGAGTACGAAGAGCTAAATGCGGGGAAGGTGCAACGCCCTAAATGACTGTGGTGAGTACAAAGACCTTGATGGAATCCTGAGGCGAATCTCGTCACAAAGTGCATTGGTACAATTGATTATCTGGATGAATCTTAATTTGGCGATACATTTGCCTGATATCGCAAAAGAATACTGCAGGATAATGTCTAAAACGAAAAATAACGTTATAAATTGATGGTTCCATTTTGGTTCCAACGTACAATAAATTATTTAGGGAACTTCCGGAAGAAGTGTTACCGCTAGTATTGAAAACAACCCTTAATTTAGAGGTATCGCCGTATGTTTTGAAAATACCATGATGGGGTATAAGGTATTTGGGTGTTGTATGTAAAGATAGTAATTGCGTATGACCAAAAATTAAATATTCGTGCATGAAATCTAAATATTTTGATTTGAAGGTTGGGTCCAAAGCAAAACGTTTCTCAAATGACCGTAAACAATGATAAGTATATTGGTAAGAACCTCCCAAAGGTAAAGCATAATTGAGTTTTAATGGTAAGCGAACTTGATAACGCACAGAGTTATATTGAGTAACAGTTGAAGAATAAAATTCTTCGCAAAATCGATCTTCTTTGATGAGTAAAGTTTGAGTAGAAGGTTCTTCACACGACCAAAATTTTTATAGTTGATGGCACAAGTTGTCTTCAAGCGAAACATGAAGCGAGCACAGATAGGGAATGGAAGTACTCAAAGCTGTAGTCATAGGTAACTGAGTTGATGCTGATCCGATTATAGAGAAACCAAAAAAAAAGAACAAATGGAAGGTTTAGTTGAGGTTGATAAGGAGATATTATGATAACGAATGCAGCGATATTTGCACCGATCAAGGCATCTATCCGGGATGGAGTATCAAAGGTAGGATCTGCCAAAACGAACTTAGAAGAGATTTTCGTCACTTATGGATCTATACGAAACCAAGGGAGATCGCTTGTGATTTTACTTAAAATGAAGAAAGGATGAGATTTTGATACGACTGTACCCGATAGCGAAGTAATTTCCAAATGTTAAACTCCATGAGATTGCGCTGGAGATTCTCCGATTGGAACAGCAACACGATTGCGATAACATTTCAAGAGTTGGGCACAACGTTCAGAAATGAAAGAAATGTGACTTGCTGTATCCAAAACAGCATGGACGACAGCGTATTGGGTGTCTGAGACTTTCATACAAACGAGAGCAGTAAGTAGAAGCACGGTTGGGTAATGGATTGAACAGCTAACCAACGAAGACTGAGTATGAGGGGAATTACTCGAAATGGACGCGATGAGGCTGGTTTGGAGCGTGAATGCAATTTACTTTGATGTTTAGTGTTGGAATTAAATTTACCTACAAGTTTTGACAACAAAATGGGCAAAACAGTTTTAACATTTTAAGCGAGCACCGCTTTGCTCTCTACAAACGATATTATTGAGTCAAGTTTTGGAAAGCTGGTCGTTGGTGCAATATGCATTTCGAACTTGGAAGCCAGATGTTTGTCAAGGCGAGACAAAATGAAAGTGGTAAAAAAGGCGTCATAAGCATCTATGTCTTTAACCGATTGTAGCGAACTAACGTGTACGTGGTACATGTCTAACAAACTTCTAATCTTCTAATTGAAGCAATGGATGGACTATCTATGATAGGTAAATTGAGTAATTTATCGCAATGAAATGTGGCTTCACGTTTAGGGTTTGAATATCGATTTTGCAATAAATTCAATGCTATTTGATAATTATTTAAAGTAAGCGTTAAATGTTGGATAACTTGAAGAGACTCGGGATTTAACGATGTTAAAAGATATTGAAATTTCTCCATGTCTGATAATTCAGTATTTTCATGCATGACCGAATTAAATTTCGCAATAAAAGTTGACCAAAAATGAAATTGAACTGTAAATTTAGGTATATGTAATTGTGGCAATACGATATTCGATTGATTTGGCTGCCAAGGCATAATGGTGGTTTTCATTTCGATATTTGGCGACAATGATTGCGTTTCCGATTCAATGCGTGAACTCACTTTAAGATAAGGGACTTTTATCATTTTAACGCATTGAATGTAATCATCTATCGATAAACTAACAGGAAACTGGTCGAGATTTTTATATATTTCGATTTTACCTAGTAAGTGCTGATATTCCACTTTTAGATGCGTTTGTAATACAGACAGTTTTCGCGAATCTTCACCGACAATCTGAGTTTAGATTTCAATTAGGAGAACTTCTGTTTGCTTAATTAAGTCTGTAAGCAAAACAAATGAGGTTTTGGGTATTGTGAAATGTGCAAGTAAGGAAATAACCAAAGGTATCAATTAAATTTTAGCTGATTGATTTGTTTCAATAATTTGAAGTAGTAACGAATAGGCTGTGTGCGTGGATTCTATAACCACAATGTAAACAAATCCTTAAAATTTATGATATATGATTGAAAGAAATAATTAGGTTTGAGTTTGGGTTTCTAATAAACCTGTCAAGTTGACAGAAACACGTTACTAGGGAATATTGAGTCTAGTCCTTGCTAAGATGTAAGACACAGAACAACTTATTAACTATCGGAGAATAAGCCAGATCGAGTAAATAGGAAATAGAATATCAACTATAGCTACAAGTGTAGATATTCAAATATCCTATAAAAGTGAAATTTATGAGAAGCTTGAAATTTGTTTGCTTAGAAAATATTTTATTTCCTTGCTGGGAACTAATTTTAAACACAGAACTAAGTGACCTACGCTAATATTTTTAAAATATTAGGGTACAAAAGAATAAACAATTTTATAATTGAAATGTACGCGTCTTGATGTTTTACTAAAGTTCGGCAATGTATATGAGCAATAGCCGATAATGCAAAGTTAAAAATATAGCAACCTACCACATGCGAATCAGTCTGCAAGAAAATCTGGGAAATCTGGCTCGAAGTACCAACAAATGATTATGCTTTATGCGAAACCATTACAGGTATGCAAGAAAAAACACCTGTGCGTGCCAAAGTTTTTGGCGCTGGTGATCACTTGGAATAATAATGAATACATGATGCTTTACTATAGAAATTGTAGGATTCTTATATTCATAAACACAAGCAATCAATATATATGAAAATTATATATCAGTGGACTGTAATAGTGATAATAAATTTAAGTACAGAAACTTACCTTAAAATTTCTAAGATGGTAGAGCGGCGTTACCGATCTTTGTTCTTTAAGGTGAAATTGAAAGGAAATAAAACGGGATAATTAGGTAGAACAAAGTTCTCAATACACAAACTCATTTACATGTGTTTAAAAGGAAATTAATTTAATATTAACGATTATTACTATGCAATACTGAAGGCGGCACCTAGTATCGGCGTTACTTAGCAAGGGGTACGAGAGCTTTATAAGAGCGAGATTATGCCATAACGATAAACCAGACGAGACTCCATTTTAAAACAAAAAAAATGAATACTTAAGATGAAAGGAAGCGAGGCGCGCGAGGTTGAAATAGGGCTATATTACTTAACTTTATTTTGGAATCTAAAAGAATTAAACTACTTTGATTTAATATACAAAGCGCCAACAAGCGCCTTATTCTAACTACTTAACACAAGTAATTTAAGCTATTGTAAATATAAGAACAGTAATTTCAATTAAAATTTAATATAAAGGTGTTTAAGTTTTTATATATTTATGTCGAGTTTAGTAATTTATAATAAACACATGCACTAAATATTGTTGTAAATCTCTTTCACTGCATATGAACGTCTCATGGAATAACTTAAGCCAGCCAGCCTTCTAACACAACTTTACTGGCAAGAAATTATGGCGTAGATAATTAAAATAGGAACATTTTTGTTTGTTTGTTTGTTTTTGTGGCGGAGGGTTCGGGATGCGGAATTTCCCTTGGCCCTATTGAACTAAAACTATTATATTGTCACTTCGCCATGATTACTAGAATTTTTCCGAATCTAGAGAAGTTCCACCACCAGTAGAGGTGCAAAAAATCACATTGCCACAGGAAATATGATTTTACTTCTTTATCCGAGAAGAAGGTATGTTTTTTAAGTTTTTCTTCCTCAAAAATTTACCGATCTCGATTGGTTTTGAACCCGCGTCCCTTGGGTGCAGAGGCATATATGTTAACCACTACACTGGTTAGGGCCGTCAAATAAGAACATACTCGTAACCTTATATTATTTCATATTGTTAATAAAATATACATATGTGCATGTATTGTATAATAGGTGCAATACAAACAATGACAATAATAACAGTTAAAACAATACATCAATCAAACAAAAGTTTTTAGTAAATATCAAATGCATTTAATCTCCCAGGGATTACTAAAACTAGACAAGGTGGTATGCTATCCATCATATACTCCTGAAGCTTGAATTACATAAAGACAGATTTGCAAATTATGCTAAATGTGAACTAAAATTCATTTATACTTCTTTGACAACGTAATCCTTTATTTACACAAGTATGAACGTAATTTTATTAACATTTAAGATGCCGAACCTGTGAAGTTTAGCAACTTTTATGCTTATAGGTATAAACAGTAGGTAAATACCAGCTGTGCACTTGTGTAAATAAATGAGTACATTGCCACATTTTTAATCCAGTT
>JAHWXV011286801.1:0-10764 GCA_024586415.1 Phrixothrix hirtus
TAAAATTATCTGAGGAATCTCCAGTCTTCGTTTGTCAGGAGAGTTTCTGGACACCCTGTATATATATATATATATATATATATATATATATATATATTTGAATAAGTAATTGCATTTACAGTGGTAGTATGGGAAGGGCGTTGTGCAACTTCAAACGTGTTTTCCCAAAAGATAAAATCAAACGTACTGTTAGACACCGTAATTAATAATTAAACAATTACGTTGTTCTAACATTAGAAATTTAAATAAACTACCGTATAATTTAAATTTATTAGTATTTTTGCTATAATATAAAATAACCAGTAATATTTAGTTTTAAACTATGTTTCTCGGACTGTATAATGTTTCAAAGTCCATCGTAATAAACAAATCGCTGGTAAATTTTTGAAATAAGTGTAAAAAAATAGAACTTCGAAGCAATGGGATGTAAAATTGAATTTTGCAAAAAAAATTTACACAAAATCTCTTAGAGTAAAGACGCCGACAAAAGGGAAGCACTATCTGTCGACTTCATAAAAAAGCAACCGGGTTGAAGCCTTGTAGTGCAAAGGAAAAAACTGCAATTAGAACAGAAATTTAACTTTTCCATCTCAAACACGAAACCAAAATTTGAAATTTGGAACCGACCGATTGAATAAAGAGAATATCGCAGAAGGACCGTCGAATGTTATAAGAAGCCAAAACATGCAATGAACGTCATCTTTTCTTGTGCGATAATTCACGCTGTTGGATTAATTAAGTGTGAGAAGCGAGTTTAGATTCGTTAATGTTAGAAATATAATTTCATCTTAACTTGTGATCGTAGCATTAATAAGCCTTAAAGTTTACAAATCAACGTAAATTAAATTTTCCTAAGGTAAATAGGAAAATAAATTCAATTGTCAAAGACGCAACTTGAAAGAATTTAAAAGGGACGTAAATCATTTTAAGGCAGGAATTTGAATAGCCAGAAGGAATCCAAAGTATTTAAAATCGAAGATAATTCAAACGCAACGCAAACTGTAAGTGTATTTATCCAATAATCGTATAAACGTTCATTGAACAGATAAATTCACACTGATTCGTGCTTGTCATTTTAACTTTTAAGAATTTAATTTAATTTGAATAAACACTTTAAAGAACCAGAAGTCCTTTCTTGAACGCAAACAATACCATTGTAATAAATAATTGTGTACAAAGTGTTACAATGGTTTGTATAGAGAAGTAGCCGAAGGTGTTGTAGATATTAAATGTATTCTTTAAGAAATTTATGTGTATTAGATTTAAATGAAAGTATTGTTGATTTGATGTTCATTAAACAAACGTATATAGCGTAAATCTTATGTTACTTACTTTGATAAAATATATCAAAGTCATTAACCATATAAATTTCGTGAGATCGTTGAGATCTAACTTAACTATTTGAAAGGGAGGATTATGCTAATTTTGTCCCTAGGTAATATTGAACTGTAAAGGATACAGTCCGTTATTTGAACGGGTCTTTACCCTGAACTTATTGATAAAGATCAATACCGTTCGAAATATTTGTCTACGTTAATCCTAAAACCAAACAGAGATCACGTAAATTATTAACGCAATAAAACATCTAATTAAAATTGCTTAATAGTTGCCAAACGAAGTAGACAACAGCACTCCGGGTACTTTCCAGTTAGTTAGATAATTAGAATAATTCTCTTTCTTGCCCGAATGGCTCCTTTAACATGTGCTTTATTTCTATGAATTCTCATTAAGTGTTAAATTATTTCATTTAGACATGCTACTGTGGTTGACTGCCTTCAAATTACAGGTACAAAATACCAAATTAGGTCTTCCTACACTACTTGCAACCAAATATTTTAATGTATTTCAATTTAACTCCTTACCGCAGGTTACTAATATAAGTTATACTCGTATGATAGCGATAGTTTGATATAAACACTGAATTATCAGTGCAGCGCTTAGCACTCGGAACATTATAAATAAGGCAACTGAATGTAATCAGTTTAGATCACAATAGGCATACTTATAGTTCAAGTTGTAATAAGTTTAATTAAGTTAGACTTGTATAAAGTTATATTGTAAAAGGTGATATATGAATTATATTTTTTAATAGTTTTGCAAAGTTAAAACTTAGATTATATATGTTTCAGGGAGACCGCTACATTTGGTAAAAGAGTTTTAGATTAATTTATCAAAAGACATATTTGTAATAACTAATTATAAATATTTATTGGCAGTGAGCATACATAGGTTTCTTTTTTTGACAAAGGTAGATTGATTTGTAATAGATATTTATGTTATAAGGAACGTAATGAGAATCACTATAGCACGCGTTGTAATAATTATCAGCAGGGGCGTCATCTGAGGCTGATAATCGACAAATACCATAATGATTAACTATGATCTGTATAAGATACAAAATTTTATCTTCTAGCCTAAACTAGGGAAATCGAAATTTAAATTAATATTAGCTTTGAATAGTTTAGAAACATTGTTAAAGTTAAAAATACGAAGTGTTCTCACTAACGTTTCCTTAGCAAGCAATTATTTATTCATAGTAATGAGCGCATTACGTTATTGATAAATTTCATTACAACACTCAGTTATAATGAAAAGATTACGATACCCAGTTTCATAATAACTATTGCAATGTCCCTCAAATAGGCTTTTATAAAGTTGTTATTGTGATACGCTTGCAGAAAATATTCTGTTCACAAAATCATATTCTAATTATAAGCAATTAATTTTATGAACATGGAAAGACTTATGTAATTTAAAATAATTACAGAAACCTTTCCAAATTAGATAAATAATTTTAACATTATAATTTAATTTCAAATAAATAATTTTATATATACCAAAAGGTTCACGTACTATAAAAATTTATTATAGGAACATTTTCAAACTGCTATAAACATGCAGCTTGAAAGTTAAGGGTAAACCTCTCGTAAATCAGAGTATAGCCACCCATATAGCAATAAACACGTTAAACAGGAGCCATAACCCTTTAAAAAGTTCATGAGGTCAGTTTTTGAAAAAGCTGCAATTAACTACAAGGAAAAGGTTAAAATTCCTGCTATGTGAAAGTTAACTAAACAGACGTAGGCAAAATCCAATTGGTTCACAGTAAAAAAATGCTTAAAGGCTATTGGAAAGCAAGAAAATGCCGGGAAACGTAAACCCCGATATAAGCCCGACATAGAGCAATTTTCGATGTCTTGTGCCAAGAGTCGCATAAGTGCATGTGCTACGTATCTTTAAGCCAGTGTATGTTATGAAACATCAACTGTTTATTAAATGGCCAGTTCTAAATGAAGCAAGATCCGCCCCAGGACGAAAATTAGAATCCTTTCGGAAATGGCCAGTCCATCGAAGATCTAATTAAAATTCGAGCCTGCATTGGGCTGTAACTAGTCTAGTTACAATTCAAACATCAAATGGTGTACGAAGTAATCGACTTCAAAGTCAAGGTTTTAATACTATTTCCCAGCAGTGGTAATAACACAGAAGATACGCTAAACCAGGTTAGCTCCTTTTCAATGTTGTAAATATAGATTTACAGGCTTCACTGAAATTGATAAATAATATAAATAAAAGCGTTCACTGGGTTATCTAACGTATTTGTAAACAAGAAGTTTATTTAGAAAAGGTATATGAACGTTCTCCCAACTTGGATTGAATAATGATTAATTGGACTAACATTCATCTATCTGAGATGCAGTTTCTTTTCAAAAATATTGAATACTGTATTTGTATAACTTGAAATAAACCTAATTATTTAATTATCTCTTAGAGCTTAGAATATTAATTTTAATTCTTAATTTTCATGTTGATTGATAATTTGCAAAATTGCTTTTCTATTGATAATAAAATTCATTTTGTGTGAACTACAAATATTTATTATAAATTCTTGTAAACCTGCCTGAAATACAGGTATTCACCTAAAAGATTAAATCACTTTTAAGAAATAAAGTAAGTTACACGAATTAATTTAATTAACATTGGACTTTTAGACTACATTGTAAAAATTATTAGGGCTTTATCAACAGCACGTAAATTCTTAAGCGTGTAAATAAATACTATCTAGCACTGTATTTACAGTACACCTAAACTTAGATCCGGCTATTATATAAATTAGCACTCTACTGTAAAACGATGTTACCTCATAAAGGTGTTGTGACCAAACAAACAGTTCTTTATTGATGTTTTATGATTTTATCTGATTTTAATCATAGAATCTAATCCTTATCTAATTAATGTCAAATAAGTAAACGCATGTGGGTTGTTTCTATTAAAGATCTTTATTTTTAAGTTATCCTATTAATATGAAGAGAATTTTGATAAAAGGTCTGTCCAATATTTGGGCTTGATGATTGTAATTCATAGGGATTAAATGTCTTACCCGAAAGTTTAATTTATACGTTCTAATTGCTACAACTAGAATGTTTTTTATTTGTTTCTATTACCTGGATAAGTTTAATTACGATATAAAGTATCATTCTTTCAGATATCCATGGAATTACTTGCACGTATTTTAACGATCATTGAGCTGTAGATTGTTATTAAATCGATAGAATTTGTTTTCTTTTGTACGATTTTAGATTTATTTTTTATAGATTATTTTAACAGAATGCGTTTTAGAATTAAATAAAATATTTTTCTTTCACTTATTATGGTAAAAACAGGTTTTAGTTGTTATGGTAATTACGGGAATGCGTCATGCTTGTTAGAATTTAACCGAATTTAGAGACGTTTCAACCCCCTCTAAGAATATTCAGCGTCCTAAATAGGCAGCTAAAAAATTGCTGACTTGGCTGGGTTTAAACTTTCCTTTATGTTCAGAGGCAAGAATCATGCTAACTATTGAACCACCTACCCCTACAATAATTGGAGTTTAACAAATAATTAAAAATTGTGAATTGAGTTTATTTGTTTAAAACAGAACTATCTAAAGATATCTTGTTTTAACGGAGTATTTATAAAGCTATTCGGCAATATCTCTCAGAGCTACTGGAAAATTCCTTTATCGCGGTATTTAACTCTTAGAATTAATTCAAGTTTAAATTAACTGGGGCATTAGAACTAAGAAAATTATATTAAATAAAAATGAAAATTTGAAATGAGGAAGAAATTTGGGGAAAACAAGGGAATAATATTAAGTTAAATGTTCTTGTAGTCATTACAGTCAAATTTAGAAACGCTATTTAATATTACAGAAACTCATATACTTCACATGGGTAAAGAAAAATGCACAACTCAGTTAAATAAAGTCGTAGTATAATATACATAACTTATTTAGTAATGTAAGCTCACTAACTGGAGTAATTTCAATTTTCTATAGAAACACAATTTACAATAATTACGATATGTCATTAGCAAATGTGTAGCAAATAAGAAAAATTTAAGGCACTAAAATTTATGTTTGACTGGTAGAAATTAAATGTATTGTTCTGTATCCAGTTGTATATTATATGTAATCATTGTTATTATAAATAATTAGAAGTCTGTATTATATCTAAATTTGTATTATACTGTCTTAGTTCATATAAATTATCAAAGTTTTCCTGTAACTGAGTTTTCTAAATGCGTTAAAAATTATGACGAATATTTGATTATTAATAATGTAATTGAGAAATAATGGCAGAGCCATCTATTGTTTATATTAGGAGGTATTTTAATATAAATAAAATAAAGAAGAAGATTCCTCCTAAAAATTGCACGAATTTAAAAATTAATTCGGTACAAGTGAAAAGCCATGAAACTAATATGAACAATTCTAAGGCTTCTCACCAAAAGATTTTTTACCTAACTAGGCAAAAATATAAAAGTTTGCATTTCAACTCAGCGTGATACAGCACCAGCAGACCAATGGTTTCGCCCTATGTGGAGCTCATCAGTGCTGGGTGGCTGTACACGATGTTTGAAATTGCAAAACATCATTTTAAACACATAAATCTGTGTGGATGACGATGACAAATAATGGCAGAGCCATCTATTGTTTATATTAGGAGGCATTTTAATATAAATAAAATGAAGAAGAATATTCCTCCTAAACATGGCATGAATTTCAAAATTAATTCGACACAAGTGAAAAGCTATGAAACTGTAAGGAAAATTTACATTTTCAACAAGCGTATACAGTCACCCAGCACTGATGAGCCCCACATAGGGCGAAACCATTGGCCTGCTGGTAGTGTGCCACGCTGATTGGAAAAGCAAACTTTTATATTTTTGCCTAATTAGGTTAAAAATCTTCTGGTGAAAAGCCTTAGAATTGTTCATATTACAGTTTCATGGCTTTTCACTTGTGCCGAATTAATATTTAAATCGTGCCATTTTTAGGAAGAATCTTCTTCTTTATTTTATTTATAATATTGTAATTGTTTATTGTTCACACGGTCCGAGACTTTCACGCTCTGAAATGTACATGAGACTGACATATTATTCTTTTAAAAGATAATGGAGTTCTAGAAAAGAGGCTTAGATATTGATCATTCAACAAATTAGTAATTGTTAAGAGAGTAATAGAGTTATTAGCTGAGATTAATAATCTGTAGCCTGTAACGTAAAAGTTAATAAATATATTAATCTAATAAAATCAAGACTTAGAATCAAGAAATTATTCGTAGTACATAACAGAAAAATTTGGTGTCAGAAGTGCGATTCCGCTTCAACAACGCAGAAGATACAATTTGGTAAGAAAATAATTACAATTTAAATTACTTTGTGGTCCATTCCGTTGGTTGAAACCGAAAAATGAATCTAAATTGAAAATTAGAGGCAAGAATTACCTGGGCTGAAAAATGGAAGAAATAAGTCGTAGTACAGCTAAAATTATTCCAAATTAACCACAATAGAAGTGTTAATTTGATAGGTTGGTCATTTTACAACTTGGTTTTAAAACAATTTCTTTATAGCCAACTTGATAATAAAAAATATCACTTTGTATCCAAGCTTGTCGAACAACGTTAAAGTGATTGCCTTAAGGATTAATGTCTCCGTTATTGTCATTGAGGTTCACAATAATACCCCTCGATCTATTACTTCTTTAGCTAAGAAAAAATTAAATAAAAGTTAAATGTAGAATAATTTCATTAATTTTACATTTTTAATTTACCCTGACGGAATAAATTTATCAAAACTGTATTCTATTTCAGTTGCGCATTATGTAGTGTTTTGGTCAAACGTGAACTGTAATCGTTACGGTTTTAATTCCAATATGCCCCTGTTTAACCAATCAAATGTTATGCCATATAATTTACTTGCATTCCATCATGGATTGAATTTAGTCGCGGCACAAATAATCTGCGTAGCACACAGCCCCAGTGTTTATTATTTAAATATGAACAACCCTTGATTATATTTACACAACAGAGAAATTTAATTATGAAAAATGGTGCGATGGAAACAAATTCTGTTTAATAATTACTATCGTGGAAGGAAATTTAATTGATATTACTGTATTAAATTATTTTAAGCCACCCTTTATTAACCTATGTACTTAAAGTATTTGAACATTTTAAATTATGTTGAAAATATTTATATAATCCTTTTAGCATTTTATATGGTACTATTTATTTTTATTTCAAGTTGATTAAGGATACTTCATTACACTTGCTTAAATAAATGTTTTATAATTTTTATTTATGGAAGCTTTCCCAATTAATACTCATAATAAACAATACTTTTGCTAAAATGTGTAATATTTATTGAATTAACTTTATACGTTTCGCAAATTTACCGTTTTCTTTTTCAATAAAAATTGAATGAAATGAATCAACCAACTAAACCTATTCTAAAACAAGTTGCCATGATTTGTCAAGTTTAATAGCATCTTTCCTGTTGAACTGATTGGAATTATAAATATAATATTGCCTCATGTTGACGTTGAGGATAATAATTCGAAACTCTTGTTAATATTACCATATTAAAATCATACATTCAAATTTATAAAACATACTCAGCTGATTTTATTGCATGATTAAGTCTGCAATACCGTCAGTGCTATTTTCTTCAAGTAATAGAGCTACAATTTACCACAATAACAGCTCAATTTATAAACGCCAGAAAATAATACAGGATCGATAGAATCTTTAGCTAAATATAAAAATTGATTAATATTCTTGTAAGGTATAAAAATAGTTTTAATACCATAGCACTTCAAGATTTTAGCAATTATATCAGTAGTCCATTTTATATAAGATACATAAGGAATATTTATAGTTAAAACATCATTATTCTTAAAACTTCGTTTTTGGGAAATAATGGTATTTATTAACTTCATTTAGAGAATAAGTAAGCATGTCTAAAATTCTTGCAACAATTGTCAATCATTTGGCAACACCCAGTATATACATAGGTGAATTCATAATAAAACCGAAGTGATAAACTACCAATACCATTTCTATATCTAAAATTGTAATTAAGGATTTTATAATGTGTAAATCAATTTTTAACAATATTTACAAACATTCAAAAATCCCTGGTTCACGCTTTAAAAATACAACATCAGCTTTCCCCTGGGAATGTTTATGCTTCCAAAAATACACCTTACCCACCATTCCCCCCTCATCTCCGCAATTTCAAGGAGAAAGTTTCAATTAACAGGCCGAGAGTCGCGAACGTGGTGAAATGTGTGCCAAATTTAAATTTTGAGAAAATAATCACCGAGTTACCACCCTCTTTTATGGTCATTTACTGGAGGTCGAATTAGTGAAAACTCGGTCTACGACCGTTAAAGGCGAATTGGGTTTAGGGTTCACATAGATTGCCTATCCGATTTCCAAGTGAAGTTTAGGATCCGAATAGGCAGTACTTAAGGTACAATAGAAGTCGCAAACCTAGATCGCACTGTTTCTATGAAGTGGTAGACCGGGGAGAACTCAAGTAAGTGTCATTCTTTCGATCATCTTATTCCGTTTCGCAAGTCACTAAACTTCTCTGGGGAATCCGACAATCAACACCCTTTCTTGTCATGTACTAATAATGCGCTGAGAGACCTACTTCAATGAAGTAACAGACAGGCAATTTTGTACACCTTTGTGTGAGATTTATTTAACGAACCCGATATACATTTAATTTAGGTAATTACAGTAATTTGAGGGCACGGTTAGACGGGGCCGGTGCTTTATTATTACTTATTAAGGTAATTTTAGGAGTCAAACCAACGGGGTCCCCTAATTTACACACTAAGAATTAAACAATTAATCGTTTAAATATTCTCTTATTGTCTGTACCATTTTATTTTGTTGTCATTATAAGTGATTTGTTTAAACCAGATGATTTTATTATTTTATTGTTATAAAGAACCTGATCCGCAGAAAATATAATTTGCTTATAGGAAAACGTTAGACATAAGTAAGTAAAACCTTTTTCTTTTAAATTGTAAGTCTAACTGCATCTGAATTGAGGTACTTGTCAGTGACGTACGCTCAATATTTAATCAGTGAGTATTCCATGGTAACATTACAACATCCCGGTTTGAAATAGAATACTTTGTCGTTTCATTCCAGTAAGATCTAGCCGCTAGTACATTGAAGGTAAAGTGGCGCCCATAAATTACGACTTTTGCAGAGTTTTTACGTTTGTGAATCATTCTTCAATTTTGCTGAATTAATTTCGTCAGAAACGTATAATCGCCTTATCTCCACTATGGCGGCCGGAGAAACTAGCTAATTCAGGAAAATTAACGTCTTTAACAACCTTTGGGGCGCAAAACGTGTTTAATCTCGTTAAAAATAATCATTTCCTTGTAAATGATTTTTTAAGTTGTCCAATTTAATATTCAAAACAGAAGGATGGTAAATTTTTCGTACTCTATCAACCAAATGTTTTGACTTGGATGATGATTAGATAGCTTTTTCAAATATCTGTTGGAATGAGGTATTTCTCGGTAAATACTAAACATAGACTAAGGTTAGAATTCTTAGAAACTAAAATATCTAGGAATGGTAAACTTCCATTAGTTTCCAACCCTATAGAAAATTAATATTTGGACGGATACTATTTAACATACTTATAAGCTCAAAAGCAGAGTCCATTCCATGGCTGCAAATAACGAAAGTGTCATCAATATAGCGGAAATGCTCTTTGGACTTAAAAATAGTTTTTTCAAGAGCCACAGTTTCAAATCTTTCCATGTGAAAATTGGTTATCATTGGATTTAAAGGAGAACCCATGGCAACACCATCAAGTTGTTCATAAAACTCAATCCCATTGGAAATATGCATTTTTTAGGCAATGATTAAATAAGTTGGTTATATATTTTGGAAAAATATTATTAATATATTCCAAAGCATCATTTAATGCGATCTTAATAAAAAATATATAACGAGATGTAAAGCGTTTTGTACTCCAGCTAGTTGCTCTGGACGCCGTAGTGGGGATAGGGCGATTCTACGTTTATGATGAAATTAATTCGGCTAAAAATCAGGAATGATTCGCAAACGTCAAAAATCGGGAAGAGTCGTAATCTATGGGCGCCACTTTGTCTTTAATATCCTAACGATTAGATCTTACCTACATGAGACGGTAATGTTTCCTATTTTAAACCGGGATGTTGTAATGTTACCATGGAATAGCAACTGACTAAATATCGAGCATACGTCACTGTATAAGTACCTCAATTCAGTTTGAGTTAGACTTACAAGTTAAAAGAAAAAGGTTTTGCTTACTTATGTCTAACGCTCAAGTAACATTTTAAATTCCATTTGGCTTTTTAGCATATTTATTGGTTTTATAAAAGTTTAATTATGGCTGAAATTAAAACTTGCCATTATAAAGTTA
>JAHWXV011288109.1:0-11840 GCA_024586415.1 Phrixothrix hirtus
ATAATGAATTTAAGTTTTGATTTGACTAAAAAGTATTAAATATTAATTCATACTGATAGCAATTATGACGTGTGGGCAATGATCCGCTGGAACAACTGTAGCTATCTCCTGTAATCAAAAATAACATATGCTAAGCAGAACGCAACGAGAACTTGATGAATAGCTCCTTCATGATAAAAACTAATCAATACGTAAAATGTTTAATAATTACATAACGTATTGTAGAAACAAGTACATATGACTTTAGGAAGACTTCATATCAATTCATTAGTATTAAATGACAGGTAATGTACATATTACGAAGGTTACGATATGAACTATTTAATTAGATAATTAACTTTTTACGACCTTTAGATTTTCGTTTTTCAGCACAGCTAAAAGATGCTCTGATAGGCAAGATGTGTTCACCGTGTCCCCAACGTTCGTCTTTCAAAGTAAGGACATTCCATGATGCTGTCCAAAATTTAGATAAACAAGATCCTACGAGTCGAGCTAAAGAAGATAGAATAGTAGTCAATTATTACTAATCAAATAATGAGAGATTAATTAGAGCTTACCGTACAACGTAGAGTAGAAAATTCTAACACGTAGCATCGTGGATCTAGTCGCCGATAAAGGAAAACATCAAATGTGTTAATTCAAGGCGACTCACCCAAAAAATAGCAAAAATTATTAGATAATAAACTTGTATTCTATTGAATTTAAACTTGTAAAACAACTTTTATAGTTTCAAATATTTACGTTAGATAGCAATACCTCACGGGAAGAATGAATTACATAAAAGAAATTCTCTAAACTATTCAAATTGATTAGAAACAACCCTTTATAAATATTAAAATAACTGAAAGAATTATTATTCGCTAGAATAAATATATTCAACCCCAAATGAAAGCGAATATTGGTTATTTAATACCAAAAATTCCGTACACAATTATTATTTAAAATTATCCGAAAGGTACACAAATAAATTTAAACAAAACAGAATTAAATATTGAAATGCCAAGGCGAGGCCGTGACATCACGTGGCAAACTTTTGCACTTTTAACATGGACGTATGCTATTCATTTAAGGAAAACAGACAACCTATAAGTAATGTTTGCTTTTATGTCTCTATTTATCTAAACAATTTCATCACATGCTCGTGGGACACGCTGTGTATTATAAATTTATATAGAGTAAAAGAGGATATCTAAAAAACTAAAAAATGTTAGAAGAGATGTAGGAAACATAAGTTTTAATTTTGAATGAGCTTTGCAGTGTTATAACAATAATAAATCTTATGGACGGTTCATTATATTAAGAATATATTATGCATGAATTATAGATTTCATCGTCTTCTCCGTTTATTATTGATTCAATATGAAAACTTGTGTGAAGTTTCCTGTGATTTAATATAATTTCACTGGTTATTGGCATATTTAATGTACTCGCTTTAATTAAATAATGTTCGTTTCGAATTTAATTTTGGTAAATTGTTATGCTACAAATGCCATAAATTATTTCTAATTATTTAAAACTTGATGGTATGTAATTTGTTTTATTTCATTTGATACAAACGATAAGATATGAATAGATGATTTGTAAGTCGTGAGTACGTTGTTAAAAATTCTTTTGGTAGCATATTTATATGCATAATGCCCGTGGGTTCAATGAAAAACGCATTTATGTTCATAAGCCACCCACCTCACAATAGTATATCTTTCTCATAATATAATAAATTTAATATTGAACGTCTTTATTGTGCTATGAATTTTGAATTAAGGTTATTATCCGACATGAAACGACAATTGCTATACTTTTCTGAGTCAGCATTTCTATCTTTTGTGTTTCGATGATATCGAAAGAACCTTTTATTGTTTTATGCTACTTGATTATACAAATATGTTCAGAATTCAATATACAATAGCAAACAATTTTATGACATATATTTAAGTTATTTTCTGCGTTGTAATAATTTTATGTTTGAAATACGTACACTGTACATAAGGATCTGGTTTATTTTTAAGTAAGTTAAAATATTTTAAATACGAATTTCAATCACAATTTATAATATAAACTAGCAAGGACACTTCACGTGTTAACTCCCTGCTTTATGGTTTGGTCTGAATTGAATTCAGTTTGGTAAATGTTTAATTTTAAAGAGTCTACTTGGATAGTTTATGAATGAATGAGCTTAATTGCTAGCACATTTAAATGTTCTACATAAAATTTAATTGAAGAATGCAACATAAATATATAACGCTAAAGTTTCCCAAAAATAAAGGCTGCTACAATGTTTACCAGTGAGCCTAAAGGACGCAAGTTCAAACCCAGGCGAAATCGGTAATTTTTCAGTCTTCTTCTCGGATAAGGAAGTAAAATTGTAAGCCCGCGACAATATGATGTTTGATACGTAACAAATATCTACTGAAAGTTAAAAGATCTCCATGTTCGGCTAACTTTAGTACATATGGAGAAACAACAGCAGTTGAAGCCATGAGGACAAAAGGAATTTCCGCATCACGAAGCTTTAGCAAGGAAAAACAAACACACGCACTGATTGGGATTTTTATTTCACAATCTTTTAAGAGGATCGTCAATTTCTATTGAATTATTCAGGTTGGCTAGGTTTAATTTTTTGAACAAATAACTCTAAGGGCCTTGTTTCTAACATTTCAAACTTTGGCGAACTGTAACACAAAATGTAAAGCGTACACTATAGAATGAATTTTAGATTTAAAATAGTGCATTCAAATTAAATATTGCAAAGTTTTGGGCACGGACACGGTGGTTGCAAAATGCCGACATCCTCAGATAGTAGAATTGTGCGAGGAGAACAAGATAAATTATGCGCCTAGCCATCACAGAAACAACCGACATTGAGTTTTGCTTGTGTATCACAACCATTTTGAAATAAAAATGAGTATTTTAAAATAAGAATATGGCATGGTCATTAAATTTATTGACTAAAAAATATTTGGGCATTTAATAAATAGACGGTTAATTGTGTAATTTTCCTTTCGAGTCTCCCGGTATATAGTGACTTATAATGAACTATAACGCTTATTGCGCCCCAGAGATTGTCAAACATGTTAATTTTCCCGAATTCTCTAATTTTTTTCGGCCACCACAGTGGAGATAGGGGGGATCCTAAGTCGACAATGAAATTACTTTAGTAGAAAATCGGGAAAACAGTCGGGATTAGAGGCGCCACTTTGTTTTAATATTGTCTCTAAAGGTCAGCTGTTTCGGAACGGGAAAACAAAAAAACCGGGTTCCTAATCTATAGGTCGAATCTAAAAATGGTACACACTTACTATTGAATTTTTTAGCGTACAACACTGGATTCCTTCTTCGATCAGGTTAAAAATCTGACGTACAATCTGAAATACGTTATCTACTTACTACTAGCTAATACCTGAAAGAAAGTATTTGGTCATTACGTTACTAGACTATTCATAAAATAATACGAAGAAATGCGTCGCTTAAATGTTTCCTATAATGAGAAGAGGACAAATATACAGTTTCTATAATTTACAAAAATCTCTTCACAAGAATAAGAAATCGATAACTCTACACAAAAAAACTACGTTCGGGAGATCCCTTGTTTCTAAAACTTATAATTAATCCTAAATTAGGTAATACAAATTGACCTTAATGGCCTCAATAATTTAAACAAGCATAAACTAGGGCAAATTCAGTCTTTTATCTATAACGTTAACTCAATCGTCTTTTTCTTTTTACGTGATCGAATTTAAGGTTCCAGCGGAATTTAATTAAAACAAATAGGGAGTCTTGTTATATCACTATTCGACCATCAAAATAGAAAGCGTCACTTACATAAAGGCAAGTTGCGTAAGTTTCCAGATGCAGCGAGCCCAAGACGGTACCAATGCCTTAGGTTCTAGATAGTATCGTATTCTTAGTATACTTCACAAACACGCTCCTACACTTATAGGACTCGGGTGAAGGATGAGGTTGACCCCAGTTAAATCCGCCAGAAGACGTTGAGTAATCAATTACGTTAGATGGGATTGCTATTCATCCAGGAACTTTAATTTAAACCAGGACGCGGAGCTGCTCTAAGTGCGCTTGCACCCGCAAAGAAAAAAAAAGGGAGAGCTCGCTTATCTTTGGTGTCTAGTTCGGTACTGTCTTTTTAAAATTTGCTTTTAGATGATGCCAAAGAAAACGGGGAGGAGTGTGGTTCGTAACTTGTTCAAGGTTAGCCCGTCTATGAATTTCCTGATGACGAAAATATATTGCGCTTTGTTACATTGTGTTTAAATTGAATTTATTGTTACACAAGGGAAGCTTTAAATGAGCATTTTAGCTAGAAATACTTTGTAATTAGGAATATCTGAATTTAATTTAATATTTTTGCATTATTGTCTATGTGTCTTCAACTAAGCGCACAGTTCTAATAATATGTACCGTGCGCTTAGCGCTTAGCTTAAAATATTAAGACGCGCTTAACTCTTTTAATTGTAGTTAAATTTTGGGACGTCTAAGAAATTCCGTTGAGTAATAAAACACTAAGTGATAAACAAATATTTAACATTAAATTAGATTGTAACATTTCATTTTTAATAAGGAAAGACGTCAGCATGAGGATTATTTGTGTCTAAACACAATAACTGAGGGACGTTGCAAAAATTTAATTCATCGCAAGATTATGCTAGAATGGAAAGTCTTTGAGAGTTTTACCACAATTCTTATAATAGGTACAGTTTCGCAAAAGGAATTCAGTAGTTGTCTGGTAAAGGCGGTAGGTACGAGAAGCACGCTCTAAGGTTTAGTAAAATCTTGTAGTTTTTAACGTTTGTACTTGATTTGTGACTATGCGTTATGTATCGTGAAATTCAGAGTGGGCTGTGGGTTTGTTTCCTGCGCGCAAAGTCATGGATTTTGGTTCCGAAATTGTTTATTCAATGGTGTTAGATTATATTATCTAAGCAATTTACACTTAAGGAAGTTGCAAACTGTCTATTATGAAATCATCTTAAACAACATTGTCATCACCACATTTTCTCCTCCAATGCCAAATTTAACAATATACAATTTACACTTAATACAATTTACACTTAAGGAAGTTGCAAACTGTCTATTATGAAATCATCTTAAACAACATTGTCATCACCACATTTTCTCCTCCAAGGCCAAATTTAACAATATATGTTTTCATTGGAGGGACTGAACCTTGCTAGGTAAACTTTTAACCTTACTAACTTAAAGTTTAATGTGTAAAGCTAGATTAACTTAAATATTCCAAAAATGAGATTTTTAAAATATCTAATTGTACTGATTGGTTAATACAGAATTATGTATAAAATGTATGCTGAGACTGCATTTAATTTAACTATGGGTGAAAAATTAACTTGCTTTAATATATTTAGTTGTGTTACATTTTGAACTTTTTAATTCTATATTAAGGAGCATTTAGTAGGAAATTTTAGCATTTAACTAATTAAAATATTCAATCCAAGATGTTTAACCAAAATCGTTTTAAGATCTTTTGCGATAAAGTTTTCTGACTTATCTTTCTCAAGGTGTAATGAGTCCCTGGTTGGTGTTCCAAATTTTGCGAAGAACTCGGAGTTCGTTAACAACTAAAATGCCTCGGGTAGTATCAAGTCTGAAAGATGGGTCCAAGATCCGATTAACGGATCAAGCTAAACTGCAGTGTTATGTACACACGGATTACATTCAGAAAGTTTGAGAGCTCTTCTGGTTACTGATATCAGCTTTATAGTATACGGACCTTACTGTATATGCAAGCATATAAAATTATTAATTATGATTGATTTATCAAAAGATTTTAAAGGTCGTCGTAGAAGTGCACTTTTGCATTTTTATAAAATACAAGCTTCTACTTGTACATTTCCAATTGTAATGTTTTACTAATGCTTTATATATTTGAGATGATACTGTATTTATTTAATTTGAAATTGTATTTACCCTTAGTTAAAATTTACATGTTTATTTTTGACAAATTTTTATGGTTGCTTTTAGGCAACTTTACTAACAATTGTATGTATTTTAACCTTGCCACACTTTGTGTGTTTATTTATTTATTCTGTGACGTTACGGTTTTCTTTAATGACGTCATGGGGAAAAATTATTTATATTTTGCTTTTCCAAGTAGTCATCGTGAAGCCGGGTTCTTTCCTTTACAGAGTTCTTATGAAGATGGACTTTATTTTCTAGGCATCTAATACTAAAACAAACATGTACATAGTGAACTAAATACAATGATTGTTTAACTGTTCTTTTGTGTCTACAACAATGACAATTAAGTATTGAATTTTATTTCGTAAAGCTCCATCAATGAATGCATTTAATTATTGTTGACGGCAATCGGTTTGTTTCGGCTAGTGGTAATTTTAACAACAGACAGATGCTACTATTGAATTAGTATCAATGAAATTAATTAATTAGCACTTCTCATAAAAAGGCTTTCAATAAACGGTAATTAATTTCTACAGGCTTTAAACAAATGCTAAAATGCTATTGGAAGTTGTCTAATAACGGATCTTGTATCAATGTTTCTTACATCGGTACACAAACGATTTTTATATTCGATCTAAAGGGTTTCATGTTGTCCTGTCACATATAGCTTTTGCGGTCTGAATGCTTCGTAACACTAGCTTTTATGGCACGGCCAACGAAAGGCGGCGTTTACGAGCTTTTAATGCGGGTCTGTCAGATTCTTCCGCCGAGTCGTACGTTCAACTGCGGCGACACAAATAAGACGGGCCTCGTACAATGTATGATGGTAATTTTCAGGATATTTCAGTTACCTTATGGCACGAGAAACTGTTTAACTGGATGATCCTGACTAACTTTCGATGACGGCGCCCATTGCGCAAGCAAAAGGCACATTCGACGAAGGCGGTAAGATCGACAAACTTCCAAGCGTAAACTAGGTTTGTAGGCTCGGTTATATATTTTAAATCAAAGGTTGATTTACTAGGCTAGCCCCACCATGAGCGTGCAACTCGATGTCCTCGGCTTTGCGGTCAGAGTCGAAGTTCTCAGCCTCGCAATTGAATTCGAAGTCCTTACGGCTTCGCGGTTGGATTTGAAGTCCTTACGGCTTCGCGGTTGAAGTTGAAGTTCTCCAAGTGTTCATGCGTCGTTCTTTATATACTAATTTAAGACGCGGTATCTTTATTCCACCAGCGTAACTTATTTACTATTTTAGTCTTGCACTTTGTGATAATTTCTTGTACTTGAAACTTGCAGCGCGTTAATATTTAAAATGACAACATCTTATTTCATATATACAATTGACTTATTTTAACTAAATACGTTATTTGTAGTTTGTCTAATTCTAATTAGGCAAGGTACTGGATTTACAAACATTTATATATATATATATATATATATATATATATATATATATATATAATTAATAATTTTAATTATTAAATGTTTCCCGCACACCGCGAATTCTTAAAGTTTTTTTACATTGTCTTTTTAACTTAATATTAATAACATTAAAACATTAAAACACGCGAAAGTGTATTAGTTTTTATAATCGCGATTTTTATGTTATACGAGGGTACTTTTACAATTCCTAGTATAATTTGTAATAATTACACTGTAGAAAATTAACAAATATTTATTAAAGATATTAAAAGTTATGTACAATAAAGGAAAAAATTTCAAGTTTGATTTGAATTTACAGAATTCTTTATTTTAGTTTATTCCGGGTCATTTAATTACGTCACCTCAATATAGGTGTTGTTAATATTTGAAATTTACTGGCTTTCAGATTGTAGATGTCTCTTTACGTTATGTCGGCAATGCGTTCGATCAATATTATCGATTTAATAATTGATTTCGCAAAATGGATGAAGAACAGTACGAATTCTTATTTATTTATGAATTCATACATAATTTAAGGTGCGCGGGTGTTTTAATGACTACAATAGCTAGCCGTTTGTTTACAAATGTTGCAGTGTTTATTTGAGTTATATTTTGTGCAACGAGACACGTGATATGACTACAATGGAGGGGTAACGGGAGCAAGAAAACAAGTTTCTTTTCCTAACAATAATAAGGTAAAGGAGACGGGATAAAATATTCCTTGGATACATGGATATTTACACTGCTTATTTATAATTAAATTTGCATGTAAAACAAAATTCCTATCTTTTAACACGACATTTGAGAATTAATACGGTTCTTAGAATTACGTAACCAACATAATCAAATTAAAACAAACAATTCTTGTAACCAGTTCTAATTATGAAAAGCAAAGTATTATATTCTTTTTAATTATTAAAGAACTAAAAAGAATCAGAAATTCTGTATAGAATGCAATTTCTCTTAATCATTTGAAGACAAAATGCGTTCTCTTAATTCAGGATCTCGCTACGTAATTTGCATTTTATAAACGGATTATTTTGTTTATAAAAAGAAAATACAAATATTTTTATTTATCGGACGAGTACCTGTTCAAATGAACTTCGAATGCACTCTGAAATTCATAGCTCGCAGCCCGTTATTTATATGTATTTGTAATCTCCTTAACTTCAATTGAAAATGACACGTAATAATGGTTTTCGTTAAAAGACCTAATTAAATAAACATTCTAAATTAAATAATTATATCAGCATTTCTAGTAATTACTAACGGTAAACTGGAATACAAAATACTTATATAATTCATGATGGCTTAGTTAATATATACAAAAATACATTTACAGGCCGTAGAATAAGTTAAACCGAAAATATAAATTATACAGCCGATTACAATGGTTGATAGGGAAATAGAAATAATTTAACAATTTGATAAATAATTAGCGTAATCCAATTATAGCAGTTTTAAATTATAAGTTTCCTATTTTTGGCGTATTAAAAATATATACAGTTTAATAAGCATTATCACTATCAGGCACTTGTTTATTTTTGTAACGGAAGGTCAAGTTTATGAACTCGTAACCTAGATAAACCAATGTTTACAAAATAAATAATACAGCTGATTACAGTTCTTGACGTCGTTATATAACCAAGATAATTAAAAACAGATCCAGTTCGTACAAAAGTAGACAAGTTTGCGGACGAAAGCGATGTAAAAGTATATATAGGATGTTCATACATAAATTATAATAAAAATTCACAGTGTTCGTAATAAATCAACGTAAAATGCTACGGTTCTAAACATGCAGATTAAATTATGCAATTAATGAGGTTTTTGAAAGTGATTTGCAAAATTCCTTTAAAATTAAAACAAATTAATTGAACCGAAACAGGAAGGCAGATTTTGCTCTTTCAAAACTCATTACAAACGAAGTAACTTTAAAGTCAGTGGCACTCCTGATCAATCTTCCCTCAATTGTCTACATCTTAAGCGACTTCCAGGTATCCAATGCCACGTTTCGTCGGTATTAGTCTCAGTAGCAGAAAATTCGCACGTTTATAGAAACGTTTTGATGATTACGGATTCAATGTCTTGTCGCCAACCCGATCTCCCCGAGCATAGATTTTCTGACCTATACTAACAGCCTTAGAGGACGTTACTTTGTAGATGATAACCAACCAATGCACGAGGCGAGACAATTAAATAATGAGACTTGGAGCTCTAGAAGCGGTAACCTTAAGGCATGGCGAGCGAACTTAAAGCTTCTGGAAGCGACATGACCTGGCATTTTCTGCCACTCCTAGGTAATTTGCAAACAACCGTGTTTCCAGAATCTGGAATATCCTGTGGAATTGAAGAAATCCCCAAGTCAGTATTTGAAATGGTTATATGAAGTATACAATGATATTGCGATGTCACGTGTAGAAGTGTTCGAATGGCACAAACAATTTTCCGAGGGACAAAAGAATGTTGAAGTTGATGAATGATTGGGCCGCCTTGTTAACGAAACAAATAAACAAAACGTTGCGAAAGTTAATGCTGTTGTTTGCAATAAGCACCAATTAAGTATATAGGAAATTTGATAAAGACTGTATTACCAATTTTACAAGACCTATTGAAAGTGCGCAAAGTTTTCGCCAAAATTGTCCACAAAACTTTCAGTCAAAGACAAAAATCTAGCCGAAAATATATTTTCACGACTTCATGGAATTACTTGCAGCTGCAATTAACCTGCTGGAAAACATCATCACATGTAACAAGATAGGATTTTCCAGTACGGTCTGGATACATAATCACTAAAAAATGGGAAAAAATCCTTGTCACTGAGAATAAAGAAGCCAAGAACAATCAAATTGAAAGTGAAGACAATGCTGATAGTTTTCTTCAATATTAGTGGTGGATCAGATAGTTAATTAGCAATATTACCTTGCACTTTTGGCTAAATAGATAGAACAAGTAAGGTAAAAAAATGTCTGAGTTTTGGAAGAACGACAATACTCTTGTCCTAATGAAGTTTCTGGTCAATAAGATGATCGCAATGCTAGGCCGTTTACCTTACTCACCGCACGGCTTACTTGTTTCCTGAAGTAAAATGTGCATTGAAGCGTTCCTATTTTCAGATTGTTGACGAGGTAAAAAAGTAAACGGAAACATTGCTAAAGGCATTGAAACATGATGACTTGTAGCACTGTTTACAACAGAAGATGTTTAAGCAAAGATTGTCACGCTACTGTGGTACTTTATACCGATTAGAGAGACTGACGTAAAGTGTTTAGTCAAGTTAATTATTGTAAATTTGACCAGATCGGTAGTTTTAGCTCATAGTGCATGAAACGTCTCAAGGGTTCAATGTTTAATTTATAATCCTTCGCCTTGAGTTATAAAGGTAATGTTATAAGGTTTTTCACCAGTATAATTGTGTATCATTACGATTCAATGATACGATTTTATTTGAAATATTGTATTCAGTATTAAGATTCAAATTATACCTTTAATAAAAGTGTGATTCTTTTTATACATGTATTTTAAATATTAAGTTCATTATTTATACTGTACAGTTTTTACATGCTATATTATGTACCATTATATGGTTCTAAATCCTAAAGTTTATCATGCATTTCATGCTTTATAATAAATCTATGCTACAAGATGTTAATGTAAAGTTTCAGGTTATATTTGTTTACATGCCCAATATGTGTGGGAGGTAATGTGTACTTGTGAATCGACAATTCAGGTAAGGGGATAAATGGCAAGGAATTATTTATTGTTATGGTTTTTGTAGGTTACGAAGTATTAATTCAAATAGAAATCATCTAAAATATTTTTTTACTTTGTATCATAGCAGAACTATATACAGAACAGCGAAAAACGTCCTTTTGCTGTAAATACAATCCTCTTGGAGGCCTCTATGAGAATGGACAATGCATCTCTAGATATGTTTACGATTATCGTATTCTCTATTATAACTATCGTAAAACGTCCTTACAGCATTAGCAGAGAACTGATGGTTCTCCTGACCGTAATAAAGCGGAAAACGTCCTGGGATATTACGTTCATGAATACCTATGGCGAGGAAATAATTTTAATGGAGTATATAATTGGCAGGATATGGTTCAGGTAAGACAGTGGAGGAGACTCTGACTGTTTTGTGTTTGTTGTTGGCTTTTATAGTCCTTTCGTTATCATAATTGTTGATAAACTATAATTTCTAAGAATTAAATTGTAATTTAGTGAAAGTTTACAATGACATCTATTTTAATTTAGTAAACCCATTATAGTTTTCTATCTATCTAAACTACCTCAACTATTAAATTATGTTATTGCCCAATAGATGGCTATATGAATTTAACCTAAATAATTTACTATTAATTAGATTTCTATTTTCTAGTTCTGCTCAATTGTACCTTTACCACTAGATGGCCATACCTGTTCAGTTTTTGTATTTATTTACATTTGTTGACCTGTGATGAAAGTACAATGAACTTACATTTTCA
>JAHWXV011290523.1:0-13322 GCA_024586415.1 Phrixothrix hirtus
AAATAAATTAGTGTACATAGTTACTTATAAATAAGTGTAGAATTAAGTGAATATAAATAAACATTATAAAAACAATTAGCTAGTTTCGTTACAATACTAATATTATAGCTGGTAAAATTATTCCAAACAGGTTTAAAAAAGTTAGTTAAAAAACTTGATACCATATGTACGAATATGGATGATGTACATAAAGCTAATAATAAACGCCAGAAATCCCGTTTCTTTTCATCAAGCCATCGTTAAGGAAGTGCTATATCAATAAACTAAACCGGCGTTGTAAGATAAACGTCATTAAAAATAAATTAATAATTTAACTTATAATTTGGCTGTATTACCAGACCGATTATTTACAAGAAACCAGTTAATCGCTAGGACAAGTACCGATACAAATTAGTCAATTAATAATCAAACGTTAACAAGTGCAATTAATGTGTTGCGCTTCAAGAAAATCTTCATCGAAGAATAGCGGTATCCTGTATTTCCCAGTCACTACAAGCCAGTTTATTAATATACACGTGGGTGTAAAAAGATATAAATTGCATGAACACTTAATGCAGCAACCATCCGCTTCGTACAAATGGCTAAATTTCATTGATATCTATGCAAAGACAATTATTGTATATTTCTTTATCTAAATTATATTTTCTTTAGAAATAGTGTTTATGTATGTGTTGAGATCCATTATTCTTCAGTGGCAAATAATTAATTCAGTAAAACTAACAGACTCAAAAGTATAATACTTTTAGTTATGATTTACGTTAAACTTCTTATTGAAGTACTATATTTTAGATATTTTAATGAACTTTTTTGATATTATTTATCTATAAAAAGTGACTGAAACATATGTAGGCTTACCTAAATATATACAATAAACATTTTGGGAAACTAGGTTTTGAGTCTTTTAGTTTTACTGAGTGTCTATCTACTTAGGAAATGGTATCTGTAACCGTTATAATCCTGTTTTATTTTATTGTTAATTTTAATTTTTTTAGTACTTAACAGCTCCTTGCGTAAATGTTGAAAACCAATTGTCAATATTTTAGTAATTGTTATTTAATTTAATACTATCATATTTAAAATATCCATAGCTATAGCATTGTCAATATTTTATTTAGTTCCTTTTTGATAAATTTTTCTTTTAAACATAAATTGTTATTTATTTGCTGCTTACATAATAGGCGCTTGGATAAACATAAATATCTTTAGATATAATGAAAAAAATGTATTATTTTTGCCTGAAGTAAATACATTATTTTAAATACAAATTATGTTGACTTAAATTTTGTTTTGAAACATAGCTCAATAAATCATTTATATGATTGCGAAGAGAACCAAACCAGTATCGAATAAAGTCCTAGATATGAATGGTTTATAATATCAGAGCTAGTATTGAGAATAATCAAATATTGTTTCTCTCGGGTTGTAAGTCTTCACGAAGCTACTTTGTACCCTCAAACTGATAGACAGCGCGAAGTATCATAGCTTAGATGACTTGGAATATTTGAGGATGGTGAATTATTGGATTAGCAGCCGATAAACCATTTGATGTCAAACATTATGAAAACTATAGACATTCCATGAACACAAAATTTTCTTATACAATTTTTTCGAAAATGCACGTTTTAAGAGATATTAATAATTACAGTTTCAAATCCGGCCTGCAAACTTACGACGGTAGTATTGACCCGTCGTGCCGACGAATAATCCATGTTAATTTCGTTTTTGTTTGTAAAACGCGTTCTGAAAATTATTTAAAATGTTTATATTACAAGAATATTGTAATATGATTTGAATGTATAGAAAGCGTTATTATAATATTGGCCGTACAAGACAATTAAAACGCAAGACGATTTTCTTTAGATTTTTATGACGTTACATAGAAAATGCGGTGTGTCACTCTAGTTGAGAATAAAGACCAATTCTGGAAACTGATTTCCGCTGGTATTAATGAAATTCGTTGATATCTGGACCATTTATTCAGAATTTGATGTCGACTGAAAGCCTATTTATGCATAGGCGGAAGAAATTTTGAACTACTACTGTAAACTGTAACTAAATTTGAATTCTGATTGAATAACTTTTATAAATACTTTATGAAACGTTAAAAAAACAATAAATTCAAGTGTGTAGCCACACACTGTTTTGTTAAAATGCAATTTTTAAATAAATTCGTCTGATTTATTTACAATATTAGCAGAAATAAACGGAAACTACGGATTCCAGTATAAAGGCAACTAAATTAAATAAATAATTATTTTGGAGAATAATTAGATATTTTGAAAATATCTATAATTCAAAATAATAATCTCGCAATTTTATTTAACGAGACAACACTTAGCACAGAATAAAAAACTATTTGTTTCACGTCAAACACCTTCTACGTGCATAAGAAAACATTCTTGAGTAATCCACTCTATAAACACGTATTATATATTTATATGGGTCAATGCTTATTTGAACTTGCTTTCAATTAAGTATATACAGGTCCGTAATAGGCTAGAGTTAAACGAATAAAATTATGAACATCTTTTTATTACCTTAGAAAATTTATTTTGCCAAATTTTAGGTTTATAACTGCATTAATTATTTTGAAAAGAGATGATCTTATTTTTGATATACCCTGTATACTATAAATTAGGTTATTAGATTACTACGTTATATGCTACAGTAAAGTGCTTAATTAAATTGTACATTCTTCCCTATTGCATAAATAAGTTGGTTTGTTGATTTCTACTCACATTTTGCATGTGTAATTTATATCATCAGATTAATCTTAAATAGATGCATCTAGTGTTTGTAATTTCCCTCCTATTAGTTTTATGATAACAAGGATATTTATATATTTTTTAATGTGAAGGAACTGATAACAACTACTGGCATGTGTATATTTGTGTTTTTGCACATTCCTTTGACTGGAACCGTGTTACATTTGTGCGACCCATGCGTTCTTTACCAGGCCTTACCTTACATATTTATGACACATCGACTACCTTTAATTTATTTCGTTATTCTTGCTTAAAATTTTTTACAATTTCCTATATTTGTTCAAAAGTCCTTAGGATATAATTTGGGAATTTATCTAAGTGTTTTTGAAGCAAATATCCATGTGCTTAGGGGTTCGAATGTCGCAACGATTCTTATTAGAAGACCGTAATTTTATTACATGTTTAAAATTGTGTTATTTTCAAATTAAAAGCTTTTCCTACTCTTAGTTTCGTAATCACCAGTACAGCAAATAATGTGATGGGAACCAAGAGCCCTAGAGTTAAGTAGTTTTGTGTTATTATGAAAAAAACCGTCTGGGGGAATAAAATAAACCGACCGATGCTGACTTTAAAAGTTTGTTAATCCACGTATGCATGTTCAACCGTAACTAATAGCCCTGATATCGATAAGTTGTTGTTCTTCGACAACTTTAATTCATTAATAACTTGTTGCATTCGCTCACTTAGATACAATATGAGAACGTAAATCCAAATTTTTGGAAACAGTTCTAAGACTCCAAAAGCGTCAGATTTTAGCTTTGAATTAATTTGCTTAGGTACATGTAAATTTTTTCGTTGTGTAACATTCAACATTACCTTGCGCTTATTGTGAACTACATCGTTAAACTAGTTACAAATCACTTATTGTATGATATTAATTAGATACATCCAAACTGCCCATTTAGTGAAACAGGGAAACCGGAAGGTAATATATTTGGACTTCTTAATTATCTATATTAAAATGGCATTTTTTATATGGCTTTTATGACATTTGGTTTAAATATCAAGCAGTAATGGCAAATTGCTATCAATGCCTTTATTAACAATGGTGTAACAAATGTTTATTAGCTGTCGCTGAAATATTATCAAACTTCAACTGGCATATACATATTTTATTCTGTTTCATTTGGTACCAATGTCGTTACACCAGTGCTCATGCACTTACGCCGTGATAAGTTTTGCGCTACTATAAAATTAACTAATTATTTTACATTAAATTTGCTAGGCAAATTCTAAATTTTAGTTTATATGTATTATTCATAATAGATTAACTGTTAATTCAATTCTATTCTCTGCAGTTTATTTCGTTTCTGTAAACGTAGATTTAGTTGTTTTTATGATTACCTTATTGCAAAACGTGGATATTGTGATTTGTTTTAATTTAAATAGGGAATATACAGTTTTGATGTATAATATATTCAGTCATTTTTGTAGCCACAATAATGCCTGAATATTAATTGCTTATTAATAGTTTAAAGTAGTCCAGTTTAATTAAAGTCATAGCTAATTAATCCTAGTTATGTACATTATTTCTCTAAATTTTAACACATCTGTTTCTCATCCTTCTTAGTAAATTAATTTTTACATCTAACACGTTGATATTAAATTGTGAACATTATCTATATAATTATGGAATACATTGTAATATTTATTTTAAAATAATCTGTTTGCAACATCTATTAGAACATAAATTATGAAGATAACATAATAAAATTACGTAACCCTTTATACTTTTTTGTTGAAGTTCCAATTTGTTTTTTAGATAAGTTATTATGTATATTATTACAACGACCATGACCCAGGTACAGATTAATTTTTTTTGCATCAAGCGTCTGCCCTGAGACTTTGATATTCGACTTAATCTTTTGTTCCATCTCATTATCTATTACTTATATTTTAATATAAAACATCTTACACATATTATACTTCCGTTTTTATCAGTTGTTTCATATAACTAGTAATTTATTATTTATTTGTAGTCCTCGACTGTGCTGTTTACTTGGAAATTAGTTAACTATGTTGTAGTTGATTTTTCATTCCTTTTCCATTTTAAAATTTACCAAATACAACGCCGCATATAAATAACAGGATACTTTACCAAATACAGTTAGATAAATAATTATAATTAAATTTTGTTATAGGCTTATATAATACACAATTGTTTTAAGTATACTTTAAGATGAATGTTTTTATTCTGTTATTTCAACGCAAAAATGTAATAAATTTACGATTGTATAGTAAAACGAAAGCTAATAGCTTAATAAAAATTTAATGTGCCAAAACGACGAATTTAAAAAAATAAACTGTTTAAGTGACAAAGTAATAACCATATAATCTATCATGGATCATGACGTACCATAGACTGTTATTTAAAAATATAGCTTGACGACTACGCACACTTTTGTATAAAATTCACATTAAAAGGGAGATTAGGTAACTTACGGAAGGACTAAATATTAAGATAACAGAGCTTTTTTAAACTTGGTTAAAACAGTTAGTCATAATCTAAGGATCTTTATTGAATGAAAGATAACACAAATAAATAAATGACATAGAGTCCATCCTAAATTATGATTTCATAAACAAAAGCTAATTCCAAAAATTAACCCAAAATTTTTATTTAATATAATTAGTAACTTTTATTTAGAAGGACTATTAAATAAACAATTCGTTTTGAAGGGTTTCGTTAAGGCTTTTGTGGCACTTACGTTTGGACGTGTGAAAAAATGTGCCGTATAAAACGCGTTTCTAATATTTGGAAAAAATTGAAATTACCTCTTTGTAGCATTGAGTTTGCTATGCAATGAGACTATTAAAAATGATTTGCATACATTTAGAATATTTATTAAAACGACTATAACAAATGTTTAATATAGTTATTTTATTCTTAGTTTTACGAGAATTTCGGCTAGAATCTCAAATATAAACCCAAGAGTTACCTAATATTAATGAGCCCTTCGTACTTCAAATAATTACCTTACACAATTTAGACAGCTTAAGCGATTGGTGAATTTATTTAACAATACTGCTTACATAGGTTTTCTATTACTAATTTAATTCTTAAATAATTTTAGATATTAAATAAAGCTAACTAAAAATTTTGAAAAGATTTTTGTCGTAGCAATCTATCTTCTTAAAAGGTTGCCAGAGGTGATGTAAAGATACTGAAGGTAGCTCCAGATCTTCAATGCGCTCACCATAAGATTTAAGACACTTGGGAAAGAAGGTACCTACAAAGATTATAGTTCCAGATCAGTAATAAATAAATAGGATGAAATGACTACAACTATTTCCGTAGTTTAATTAGAATTGTTTATACTCATTCTCAAAAACAAAATTTAGGCGACATATGGCTATGATTGCATCAAACAAAATTAAAAGACAGACTTCACCTTATTCAAAGAAACCAACAAAATGAATTTCATATTAAAACATCAAATCAAACGGATTTTTAACATTATTCAATCATGGCTACACCAAGAGTGAACGTATAGCCTTCTTTTACTGACGAATAGCTTCGAGAAATTTTGAAGCATTCATTATTGAACGATGTTTTATAAAGTGAGCATCAAGAAAAACATAAAGAATATGATTTTATTTGTAAATTTATTACTAAAACAAATTTTTCTAAACTAAGAAATTATATAGTATACCGATAAATGGTATTTATTTACAGAGAGCCGATAGCTGAGTGCATAGAGCCAAGGGTTTCTAATACAGGATATCTGTTTTTTACACATTGGGACTTTATACATTTTATGTATTCCTTCCCGAAATTATAATTTTGTCTTTGCCATTGAATGATATTTTAGAGCCTGTTAATCAAATTTCCGAGGAAACTTTTTATTTCAGTTTTCCCAAATTACACATTGTCAGCTAGAAATTTAAATGTGTCAAGTCCAAATAAGAAATTATACTAGACAATCAAATAACAAAACAATATTAAACATAACCAAAACTCTAGATAATGTGGTACAGCATGTTCAGTACGTGTTATGTGTTATTTTAAAATAAATGAGCAGATGGTACTAAAATATTCTTCCAGTGTAAAACGAAATTAGCAAGTTTGCACTTTAATAGACGTCGTGAAAAAATTATTCTGATACAGCTTAAACATTTAAAAATTTACGAGGTCATTCACATATGACGAAATAGAAATATATTGGCATCACTTTAAAATAGTTTTATTAAAGTTTTTGCAACACACTAGCAGAAACAGTTTTATGCACGCCTCCGGCAAATATCACAATACGTATGGGTGGTCAGATTTTTTGTTGAAAACTATCGATTGTGGTATTATATTAACAGGTAATGTTCATATTTATTTATATGTTGAAGAATTCCAAGGCGTAAGGGAAATTTAAACTTTAATGCAATGATAACGAGAGCTAAGTATTTTAAGAACAATCTCTCTTGCAATGACTATTAAGCACAAAGTATTGTACATCAGTTTCCAGAAATATTTAAGTATTAAATAAAGACAGGCTATAATAAAGAAAAAAGATTAGTTATGGTGTTTCATACTTCTATGCGAGTTTATTTAGCTTGCTAAGTGTCTACTTTTCACAGCTGTAAAAAATCACCTAAACATTCTGTACAAAAATTAAATAAGTTTTAACGCTAGTAAAAAGTTTCTAAATTTATTATAAAAGTTATCAGCAGCAATATCTAACAATAGGAATAAATGAGTATATTGAAGTAAGTTATACGCTAGAACGCATTCTTGAAATTATTTTGGGTCACAAATTTCCATTTCATTAAGTCTTTTCACATCTCTAATATTATTTTATTTAATTTACAGAGATGATAGCATATTTTGCAGATTTAAGAAATTCATCATAGTGGTTGTATACTTGATATGTACTATAAGTTCTATGTTACGTCATACCCGATATTTATGATATTAAAAGCCCATACCACCATAAAATTGAAGCATAATATTTATCGTGCAGCAAAAAAACTTAGTTATTTGTTGTTTTAAAGCTTTAGTTATTTACTGTGCGCTGTCTAAGTTTGGTTAAAAGCATTAAAGTGTAAACAAATTTATTAAAGAACTGTTTATAAAGAAAATATCGATTTTGTCACAAATTTAACATCCAGTGTCAAAATTTAATCAATTAATGTCTGGGTCATGTTTTGCATTGTCAAGGTAAGGTGCAGCTGTAATTTGACAACGTCTGCAAGATAAAGGTTTTAAAATTAGTGACGTATTTTATGACGCAATACGGACCTTATAATACATGGAGTGTAATTAAATTATTGCAATTTGTTACGAGCAAAAAATTAAGTAACTTCTGTTTAATAGCTTGAGCTTATTTGTATAAGTTGGAATTGAATCCAATTTTAATAATTTTTTATAATATTGAAATTGGCACCATCCACAGCGTAAGTCGATTATGAAAGATGATCAGAGATTGATCTTCCAATATTTTATCAAAAGTGTAGATGGAGTAGAGTAGTAGCATGATTACAACATGACGATTAGACAAAGGTGAGTTGCATAAATCTGAATAGGACATAGATGTCTCATTTATTTCTACATAATAAACCGGGGTTAATTGTCATTTGTTTCACCTAGTATAGATTGTGGTATTTAAAAAAACCAAAGTACTATATTTCTCCTAGTCAAACTACCAAACAAGTTTTAAATTTTTAAAGGTATCCATAAAATGAAAAAGTATGTTCACTTCAAACTTTTCAAATATACCATATGGTATTCGGTCGGCACTTCCGTTAATATACTTAATTTTTTTACATGAAATATCCGTTTTCTGTAATATTCAAAATTAACGTCAACTATTAATTAACTTTTGTAATTTTTACCATTTTTAGAAAAAATTTCGCTGTTAAAACCAAACACTTAAATTTATAAAGAAGTTAACACTTCTGAAATGAAAAGGGCTCAGAAATTAGATTTTTACACAAGAATTACATGATAATACCACATGTAACCGCCTCAAAATGTTTTAAGTTTCACTAGAGAGGTCGATATTGAAGCTTCTTCATAGACATCAGAAAACCACCAAAAATATTTTTCATATATTTTCTTACGCCTTATGAAATATTTTTAGATACAAATTGAATGATGGTATGCTTTTATTACAATTATTATACTATTTTCCAATGACTGCAATTGAACCATGGTAAACTTCACTAATAGTTCCAACATTTTTCACTTAGGCTTCCAAGCACTTTATGTCCACTTAGTTGCTTCGCTTAATTCAAGTAGTTATTAATCAAACCTGCTTACCTTGCCTGGTGGTAACTAGCGGTTTTTACACATCGATTTTAATCCTATCCCGAAAATAAAAATCTAAAGTCGTAAACTCTAGAGATCTTGGAAGTTAAAACTAGGGACAATTAATATATGACAGAAAAAAATTGCGTATCCCATTTTAAAATGGTGACAAGTTCAGCCATATAAAAATATTTTTAATTTCGTTTTCTAAATACTTGTAGTAAGCCGTAAACATAAAACATTCGGTATATACCTTCAATAACATGTGACAGACTTCACCAATCGAAATGTAGGGCGAAAGTTAAAATGGTGTTAAACATCTTGATAATGATTGTTTTTTGTTGGTTTTCATATATTTGAAGAATCGCTTTGAAACATGAGCATCTAAAATTCTTCAATTTAAAATAAGTAATAACTTTAGAGCATGAAGACTCACAAATCGTATGTCGTAAATAATATGAACTGAGTACATAAGGAAAACACATAGTCAAAATTTAATAACATTTAATCACAACTAATTATTTTAAAACTAGCTACAAGTTCCAAATCTGTTGGAGTAATAAAGAACATCAAAATAGAAACAAAAACTATATCATAATTATAAATATGAACTTCACCTACGCACTTTCTACCAGTCATTAATAAAAAATGTGGTGTTGTTATGTTTTATTTATATTTAATCGAGCTATCACGCTAAGTCCAGGAAGGAACAATCCGAGGTGCTCCCTGATTAAAATAAGAGAACTGAGGAAAAGTTAGTTAAGCATTAATGAATGCTTACTACAGAAGTTATGGGATTCGGGATTCAAATAGAATGAAATAAATTAAAAAATTGCACTTAAACGAATTAATTCTAAAATAACAGCATTTGGACACCCAACGAGAACTCTATAAATTAAAAATACCCCAAAACAGTACTTAAAGATTAAAAACTAAAATTCAAATTATTTGAAATAAGTCAAGGTTGAAAACATTTGGTTGCCTTACAGAAATAATCTTTAGAAATTCAAAATTTATTAAAGACAGCATTATAAAATAATTTTTTAGTTACGTTTTACGATTTAACACTTTCGAAATTGAAAGTCTTCTTTGGTTGATGCGTATAGGCAATGTTTTCGTCCTGCACAGCTATCTGTGACTTTCTTACGTATTTTATAGTGCAATAAATATACCGCCATTTTTTAGAAAATTTTAATCGCGAAATCTAATAGCGAGTTCGACTTCGTGCACTAAGGTGCACTTATTGCAAACTCACATGGAATTTAGCATTCCATCTATTTACGAACCGCATTAATTGAGAGTCACGCGTTCTACTTAATCTTCCGCCCCGAAGAATCCTCTCCCGATATATGTTGCACTATCTGGGCTAATGCAAGTTAGGAAACTTCTAATTATCTGTCAACTTGATTTTGCCAAAATAAAAATCTACTTCAAGTTTGAACTTTTGTTCTGTGGTTTGAACGATGGACGAGATTAGGACTTGCTGTTTAGAAATTTTTAGATTCTTCTGAAAGTAGTGATGATGAGGAATTAATTCAAGTTGCAAGATTTATATCGGAAAATATTATTTATCATTTTACTATTTAATTAATAATATTTATTGTAACAATTGAACTTCCTTTTGGAATTCAAGAGAATGCGATGAAACTATTAATTGGATAATTTAATAATAGAGAATTCTTTTTACCTAATAGATTAGAGAAAAATGCAATGTTACTTTTTTAATACAATTATGTATATAAACTTTGTATTCTTAAATTAGTGCTGTACTAATAAACTAAACATTTTTTATAATAATAAAAGGTTAAATTGATATCTATAATGAGGTTATGTTTGTGTAGCATCGGACCATAGAATAATTTAAAAATATGAATTAATTCTCGAATACCCAACCAACTGGAACGCGATTCCCAAAATGGCTACACTCGGACGAAATTGGAAATGGTCCAGAGTAAGCATCTATTGAATTCAAGCCAGTGCGTTCTGTGGTGCACAAAATGGAACACGCTATGAATTGCCAAAAAATGTAAAATTACTTAAATGTATGTAATTCTAATGGTCTATTTATAAAATTTAATCAAATTTACCTTCTGGTCGTTATTCTTACACAATCTGATGCAACTACAATATTTTAACATACAAGTATAATTCAAGTCATACGTTACAAAATATGTGAAACACCAAATTTGAGGTAAATATGCTAATACAGAGGCTATGAATCGCAAGTACTTTGGTATATCTAGCAACATGACGAGTTGAGAACATAAGGCCACCTTTTTTTTTAAATTTTTTCACAGAGAACTTGATGAGTTTCGACCGTTTAAAGGAATTTTTCAGAAAAATTTCGAACAAACATACCCAGTGGTATTCACAAGTTCAAAAAATCGGCTGCATTTGTAAGTAAAAACAATTAAACACCCACCAAGATCGAAAAAGTAATGAAATGTGTTCGTGAAAATTACGTAAGCTCTTAGAAATCCATTTACCAAGCAGGTCGGAACCAGATATTCTAATAAAGCTATATGGAACGTTTTTCTAAATCATTTGTAAGTGAGGCCCCTACTTGCCGAGTCATGCCTGACCTTGTAATTTCTTACTAACTACATTTTTGAAAAGTAATAAGTGTTCATATTAATTTTTAGCAACAAACATGTGTTACGGTTGAATGGTAGTCTAGTGTTTCAGATTTTTTTGGTTTATTCGATAAAGACAGGTATTGTAAAATAAGTATAACTTTATAAAAGTTGTAATCTACCGTATGAAATACAAATGTATAAACTTGATTTATATACGACAAAGAGATGTTCCTCAAAAATTAAAAATTTTGGTTTTTTAAGGTTAAAGGTTTAAGGTTGAATCGAATCGACTTAAATTATGAAAAAAGTTGCAAACTTTTGTTGTCAATTAAAAGATATTGAGATGTGCTAAGGTGTTAGAAATATTTCTGAAAAATTAAAAAACTCCTGAAATAAACTACACTTTACGGTAGAGCGATTTCCACCATATTCCATACGAGTTCTTCCCAGGTTATCATCAAACTTAATTTTCAAGTTTAAATAAAATCGTGTAGACTCGGGCGTGTTCGCAGTCATACACACAATTAGTAAAGTAACGTCCAATATCATCGTATTGCAAAATACAGAAAAAGTTTGTTAAACAAAAATATGTAGATTTATTAGGCTAATATTTTAAAATTACTTATAAACATACAGGGTGCCCCGGAAATATGGCTTTTTTAAATAGGATACCCTGTATATTTTACAGAAATTAAGTTCTCCTTGATCTTTTCGTTCTAACAATATAAGGGCTAGACGCCTCTCTGGAGATTTAAAATATATGATCAATTTTATATAAAAATCTTACCAAGTTTAACGCCCTGTATTTTTCGCATTATCACTAAAGCAAAACAGTTTACTGAACTAAAGAAATTTGACAGGCCTGAAATAAAGCAGTTCTTATACATTTTTTAATTATTTCATTATTTGTATGTGGGGTGCAGAAAAACGCAATTTAGTTAATCATTCAATTTTTTTAGGACACCCTATATATTTTATTCCAAATGTATTGCATACTACTTGGACTCTAATTTAGTATTTTTACAACATTATTCACAGAAAAATAAAAATTGAAATTTAAGGTCAATATGCACATTCGATAAAAAAATACGTTCTAGAAATCTAAAATATGTATCCTGATGTATATAATATGGTGGAGAGCATTTCTTGTAACTTTGATTAAAATTCAACTAGTTTTAGAAAAAATGTAAACAACTGCATAATTTACTGTTTTTAAATTATGCATCAGATTTTTAGGAAATTAAATACTAGGATTTTCGAATTACGTAATTACAAATTTTTAGAAAAACCTGTAAGTTACAAATTGTATAATTCCGTATTTTTAATTAAATTCATTAAAACCTGTTAGCCACAATTTCCTATGAACGTGTAGTTATTTCTTTTTACATATTTTATTGTAACAACTAATTTATATCTAATTAAAGGCTCAATTGTAATTTAAAAATTTTAAATTTTTATTTTTCATTTAAACATAGTTGACAATTTTAACAAATTTGCAATACGCATTAAGATACATTTTTTCAGATTTAAAAATTATTTTTTTGTTGAGTATGCATATTGACCTTTAAGATGTAATTGTAATTTAAAAATTTCAATTTTTGTTCTTCAGAGGACAATATAAAAATTGTGAATTAGGTCTAAGGAACGCTTAATAACCTTTAAAATCCAAGTAATATCCAACACATGTGGAATAAAATCTAAAAATCTAAAATATATATATATATATATATATATATATATATA
>JAHWXV011292892.1:0-10133 GCA_024586415.1 Phrixothrix hirtus
TGGATGTTGTATTTAACAAAAAATGATTTTGCATTTTCTGCTTTGAAGTGAAAGGTGTATACACTCGAGAATTCCAAATTTTGCTTGTCAATAGTGCGAGAGCCTTTACTGATACCTGTTAAAATAGGTTCAAATTTATTTTGATTCATTACTGTTAGAATAAATGGAGTTTTGCTATGTGCGTCTTTAATAATCTTATGCCAACCCTCTGGTGAATAAATGTTTGGGACATATCTTGTATGCCTCTTCTCTATTAATGCAAAGTTCCTATCCGATGGTAAATGGGTGTATCCACTGACCAAGAAATGATGTGTAATTGTTTTAAATATTTTTTCTTTAACTAGTTGTAACCACAGTGCCATCAGGAGCCAATTTTTGTTTTTACCTGGACAGTTGTTTGTAAAAATTATAAGGGTATCAATTTTGGTTTTATTATTGAGGAATTTTAATAATACAGACGTGATTTCATCTGATCCACGTTTGGCCTAATTTTCCATCCATACATACGTATAACCCTGCCCGGCTGTACAGTCGTGTACTCGAAGATTGTACATCCAAACTTTGCGACAATAAAACGCTGGTGCAGTGGAAAGTTTTGGTACAGGCATCGCCTATTGCAAATCAAAAGATATAACACATTTATTAGAGCTAATTTTTGAATGTTCTGTCTCAGACTTAAGCCTATCTTGCATACCCTTGGCTCTAATTTTATGTAAGGTTGCTAGTGTTGTTAATCTTTGCACTTCATGATCGTCTTTATTTAGTTGTGCCATTTTGAGTTGAATAGTTGTTTCGTCACATACTTTACAAGTGTCCGACTTAGGTAATTTAAAACCAATATTATATTCAGTGCAAAATATTTTTCGGTATGTACTTGCTTTTACAGGAACAATGTTTTGTTTTTGGCACCATAGACTGTAGTACTCTTTGTAAAACGTAGAGATTGTCATGTCGCAGTTTAAATTTGTTTTACCTATATTATTGGCTCTACTATAGTGGCTTTGATATTTTGGTATCATATTGATATGATCCCTAAACGACTTTTTTTGTTCATCGCTGAGTTTATTTGGTCTCCTTTCATGTTTACCACGACCATCTTTTATAGGAAATACAGTTCCATTTACTTTCATATAAACGATATGATCGATTCTACCTCGTGATTTCTGCAGTCCATGTACATTTATAATTCGGTCTTACATACTTAGACATCATGGCCACCGACATTAACTGTGTAGTAAGCAGTGACTTTTCTACTGGACTCTTGCCGCTTTTGTTTTTTTTTATAACATCTTTTCTTTTTGCCTAGACGAATACACCCAAACAGATAACTGTTTTGTAGATCATAAGATCCCAGATCCCAAATTTTCGTAAAAACCGTTTCATGTATGTTATTCAGATTTTCCTTACATTTCTTTTTACAAGTACAAGGGGACACCAACTCACGTGCAACATTTTTTTTGATGTTTGATACATTCTCTTGTCCTAAGTTTCGCTTTCCCTTTTTTTACTCGTTCATAGGTATATTCGCTTCTTCGTCTCCATCGAGATATAAGAGTTGTTAGAGGCGATGAGCCAGCGGTTAGTATTATTTTGAAGGGCGTGCCCAAATTATGGTCTTAAAAACAGTATCTAAATTGAACCTAAGAAACAAATAAGGACATCAAAAATACCGCTCAGTTTAGATAGCAATTGCTAAATTATGGCTAGATTACATCTAAAACCCTAAGAAATTTGATTTTCTAATGTCACGATACCTAGCATCATTTTCTATACTTGGATTATTACAGTAATAAACAATTGAGTCCAAGATTACGCAGCTCAAAGGAAGATGGCAAAATATCTTATAAATCATGTTAGTGCAACAAACGAATTTACGAGGTTATTGGTATTATAAAAATGAGTGTTTACAATAAATGTAAATTATAACAAGAATATTTATTTACTCGTATACTAGATTAACGTAATAAGTTACATTGTTAAAATATAAAATATAAGGAAATTATTTATTTTAGTCTTGCTAATTTAATTTATGAAAAGTAAAGTGGGAGTTTGTAATGAGCCTAGACCGTCGCAGTGAATTTTCCTCTTGTGTATGATTAAATCAGTAAATTATGAGGCTAAACTCACCGCTTTAAAACGGTATAGCTGCATTAATTGTATTTAATTTGTTTATTTGAAATGATTTAGTTAGACCTAATGTAACAAAACACCCTGTACATATCTTAATTAATTATCATTTAGGTAATTACGGAGCTTTTTAGCAGTTGTTTATCATATTTATTTATTTTTGCTTTTTAATTGTTATTTTATTATTACCGAATAACGAATTAATTCATTTATGTGTATTTAATAACCGTTATATAAATTAGTGTTAATATTTGATACATTTTAAATTTATTGTGTTATATCAATCTGAATAGTTCAAGATTCTTGACCCTAGTCAACCTTATTTTATTTGTGTAGGTCAAGGCGTTTGAAATTTATATACATAAAATATGAGTGTTCAAGTTTGATTAGATAAACGCACCGTAGTGTTACATTTTGATGGAAAATTTTATGTTAATTAAACTAATTTAATTGCTTTATTTTAAATGATGTGTAACTCGTTTATTCAAAGACAATCTGTATTATAATCCGCCACATTTCAAATAACTTTTAATATTGTTAATTAACATAATTAATCCAGTGTAATTATTTTTGTTATTTTTGAGCGTATGTAAACAGTTCAATTAATATCATTTTTACTGCTTTACACACCTTAAAATTACGCATTGAATGATGTATTATTTTGTTGTAAAATGTTTTAATTAAGGGAGTTAAATCAAAATAAAGTCAATTCTCCTTGAATTTGGTGATAGCCGTTTAGTATATAAACACACTTTCGAAGCCGGGTTCTCTAGAAACATTCACCACTTGAGCAAAGTAACATCTCATACTAGGTATATTTTACCGCCTTTAACTGGTAAAAACAATTTCAAACCGACGAACATAGGTTAGAACTACCGCAGATATAAGCGTGATAATTTTAATCCTGTGAATTATTGGAAAAGTCCTTTCACATTACATAGAATTGAACTTCAAAACAAAGGGAACAGAACTTTTGCTACGGATCGTAGTGATCCAGTGTTTGAGGATCAGAGCGATCTAACGGCATTTAAAGGTACTGATTTCCCGGGTCGTTAACCTGTATTGTTCAGTTCCGAATTCATTTAACAAACTTGACAAATACTATTCTCATTTAATAGGGGATTGTTAATAATGATAAACGCTTACAGGAATGTATGAAAACATTTCGATCCTTCCTAGAAATTAGACGATGGTCTCCATTCCGAAACTGGACCAGCTCACGACTGCTGACGCTGCTTCCCGAGAACGCATGTCGGCTAACCTTCTCCGCTATACGAACCCAGTTTAATGATGAACAATTATGCATTAAATGAGAATTACCTAAATTACTTTTCACCCGCGTTAAACATATAATTATCACCAGCAAACAGAACTGCACAATACAAGTAACTAACGCCATTTTGAGATCCATAACCATTAAAATCGATCGACTTGGTTTAAAATATTGATCATAAAGGGTATTGTCATGCTGTCTGCATTTACTGAACATAAATAAAACGGCCGTCAACTATTTTTTGAGTTGAAACCTGAAATAATTCAAAGAACTTGTATAATTATAATTTATTGTTTAAATAAATACTTTTCTATGTTAAATTGTGTTATTACTAAATACACAAAAATTGCAACAAATAAAGGATTATATTATTAAAGTAATATAACCACTCGGAGTGTAAATAATTGCAAACTAAAAGATTATAAAAGTCAAAGTATGCATACCGTTCAAAATAATTAACATTTAAATATTTCTAATTAAAAATAAATTCGAATAGTCAGAATAAATGAAAGTAAAGTACAGTTTAGGAGTGACAGAATTATATATACATCTAAAGTAGCAGTTTTGAAAGGTGTACACCTATTTTATAAGCAATAACGAACTGCAAATATTATTAATTAATAATTAACAAAAGCTAAATTAAAAATATAAGAGTTGTCTAGGTTAAATTACATCAAGAGTTGTGACTCAAGTACATATACAGTATGTACAAAATAAAAGTGGTTAACAAGCTTGACTAAAAGTGAATCAAAAGTTCACACTGGGAAGAAGCCTTGTAAATATTGTACATAATTAAAGTAAGTTTTAGGTAAATAGTTTCCGCAGTGGACTTACTTCAAATGCCAAGTTTGTACTGCTTAAAAGTGATTAAATTATTTGCAAATTGTATTATGCATACTATTGGTCTGGCTCAATTTATAATATATTACGTACATTTCCAATTGGGATTAAAGTCAAATTTACAAAACGATCTTGGGAAATACTTCAACGTAAGTAGTTTTTCATTAGTTTAAATCTCGAAAATAGTTTTTCGCCACTAGCTATTCTCATAGGAAGTATCAACAGTATTCTTAAAGTAATTGAAACATTTGGAAATGACATCACTAAATCATTGCTATGAATAAACTTTAAAATTTCAAGTGCTGACTTGAACAGATCCCTAAATGTACAGAGTTCATCAAACAAATTATATTCACATGCAACCTTATAAATTAACGTATGATAAATGAATTTGCAAATCACCGCAACATATTCGTAAGTTTTCCCAATATATTGATCAAATCTTTCACTGAGAGAAGTAGTCATGGTGACATTTAAAGTTGTTAAAAAGAAGTTTACCTAAAATTTATCTTCCGGTGACTAAAGTGGTTCTTCCTAGTGGTCGTACTGAAATTGTCCATTAATTTTTCTATTGCAAATTGGTATAGTGACTTTACACTTTGGCTTCGCATCAATGTGCTGTTTAGAAGTTTGAAGTAGTGGCTTATAGTTTGCGTATGTTCTATAATAGTAAATGAATGTTTTTAAATTTTCAATTGCCAGCAAAGCACCACTAATGTCTTCACAGATATTCTGATAGGATTAATGTGATTTAAAATATCCTGCACCAAAGACAGTGAACACAAAACTGAAAATCTTTTAATTTTATGCATAAAACCTATACTTCGTTCTGACTTGCATTATCATAGTTTGTGTTTTCGAATATTTCATATAAAGAGTCATATATTTCTCCTATTTGATATCTAAGAGGGCGTAGAGGTCCAATGCGACTCTCCCACGGAGTCTCTGAAATAGGTTTAAATGTCAACGAAGAAACGTGTTTGTATAAATGTTCTCAGCGCTTTACTGATACCGAAAATTTTTTACATATTTCTTGAACGGTACCGAAAAAGTTTATTGCTTCAGAATTTACTTCAGATGCATCGTTTATAATCAAATTTAAACTGTGAGCCTCATATGCTACAAAGGGCGCTTTAGGATTCTTATATAAAATAAATATTTGTAGGCCATTTCTCTTTCACTTTATAGCTTACAATTCGTTTTTGCAATTACAATTCACTATCTATTAATTATACTGTTTATGGTCTAATTAAATAGTTAACTTACAAAAATCAAATTTGCTAAATTATTTCGTTAAGTAAGAGTATTCTTATAGGATGCTAAATTACAGTTTACCATAAGTTGTACTGCATTGGAAAGTAGAATTACTTATACGAAATTCTAGTCATGTCTGCCCATGCTTTCGGTAGATATACGCAGATTTCTATTGCATTTTAGAACTCATTGTGATCATACATTTATAGGATAAAAACAAAATCACATTAATAAAATTTCCGTTAAATTTATAGCACGTAGTTATTTATATCTTTGCTATTTTTAGGTAATCTTTTAAATTATACTATTAAATAGAACTACAATCACACACGTAACATTCAAATGATTTTTCTCCAAGACGCCATCTCATATTATTCTCTAAATTACGCTTAAAAAAAGAACTACTTACCTTTACATATGCTTTTCTCCAATCAGCTTACGTTTACGCTTCTTTAGATTTCTCTTCTGAATACAATTATAGTCACATACAAAACATCTTAACGATTTTTTTCCTGTATTTTTTCATATACTAGTTTACGAATAAAACAATAATGATATGGAAAGTATCTAAATTAATTTTTATAATACTCCCCTTCAAAACATACTTGAAAACCCTAATGAAATGCATAACATCTACCTAGTTTTCCCTAGTATGTGTTTTTACATTGTTCTGTAAACTATGCATAGAGTCATCTTTTTGCAAGTACCTCTAAGGTTTCGATAGATACTCGTATACGCAATTTTTTATTGTATTGTAATACACACTTTAATCAGAGGATAAAAACAAAATAAAGTTTGTAATAGTATATTAAAAAACAAGTTGTCTCATAAGACATGTTTTTATCACACAAGTTCAAGTTTAGAAAACAAGCCTCGTAGAGGTGTGTTTTATAATAAACGAGTGTGATAAAACATCTTATGAAACGAGTTTTATAATGCCTCTGAAGTTGAAATATTAGATAAAGGATTAAAGTTTAGCCCTAAAATTTATTTGAACAAAAAAATATTGAAAAATTAGTAATTGAATCTGAAAGTATTATTTCTAATATTAATAACATTAATTTTAATTCTAATCTAACACGTTCTCAAATTTTAAATACTTCAAATAAATTTTCGTTTAAGAAATATAAAATGATTAATAGTAGTGATATAAAACAACTTAAAACTAAATTTATTAATAATAATTTAACAATTTGTAAAGCTGACAAGGTATTTGTTCTGTTATTAATAAATCGGAATATATTCTAAAAGGTTTACAATTTATCAATGACAAAAATTTTTTAAAAATTGAAAAAGATCCTACAAATTCACTACAAATTAAATTATTTAATGATACAATTAAAAAACTCATAAATCCTTTTTCGCTCATTAAATATAATTTTCATATTCCATTACTTTATTTCCTTCCTAAAATTCATAACCCTACTTCTTTAAATGCCATTCCAATTACACCCATAATTGATTTCTCTCCTCTCGTGTTAGTTCTGTTTCCTCTTGGTGAAATTCTATTTTTGTTAATTACTTTCCTAAACCCAAATTTACTATCAAAAATAGTTATGAACTTATTGAAAAAATTGAAAACATTTCTCCACCTGCTGACAGCTTTTTGGTATCTTTTGATATTGATAACCTCTTCACCTACAAATAAAGAATACTAAATAAGCACCCCTCCTATTCAAACTGTTGTAAATGTATGTAGCCAGCGCAGAAGCACCACCATCAATTGATACTATCTTTATTAGTTCATCGGTAAAGTGTTAAGTTGTGAAAGTTTCTATTATTGTGTTTGATTTAATAAGATATTTCTTGTCACACATGCCGCGTTAGAATAAGTACAAATAGGAACTCGCAGCTTGTCATAAAAATAAGGAGGCTATGCTCATATGTTACTGCGGAGATAAGGGAGTAGGTCGATATAAATGGGGTAGTGGATTTTTGGAAGCGACTTATAGCGTACAGATCAGCAAGATAAGGAAAGAGAAGGTTGAGTGCCACGCCATTTCAGATAAGAACACTTAAACACCATATGACCGCGAGATCTTCAAACGGCGAAAAATATCTCGGGTCAGTACTTTTTTTGGATAGTAAAATGTTGAAACTTATTAACTAAAACCCTGTAAGAGAATATAGATAATTAAGGTAAAGCAATCAAAACAATTAATTAACAACAAGAGAGCAGGCTTTATTAAAAGCATAAAAATAGAAATGTGCATAAAATATTAGACAGGTAAAGATTAATTATTCAATATTATTTATACAATTTTTGATTTGATGAGTCCTCATAAAATACAGTAAATTGATAAAGATAAAACTTTTTAAAGTGTGGATCATAAGACGATAAAGTGTGCGCGGAGATGTAATCGCGATCGTTGGATAGCTACGTAATAGTAATTTGTATCTAATAACGTTAACTCGCCTAATATGAATTTGATCAAAGCTAAGTCTTTAAGTGCACCTGAAGAAATAGTTACTGGACGCATAGATAAGCGTAATGAATCAATATGCAAATAACTGTAATGATCGGCCTTAATTAATTACATAAAAAGAAATGATACAGTTAAATTGTTTGAAATTAAGTTTCGCAAACACTTAATAATTACATATGCAAAACTAATTAAATCAAGTTTAGATAAATGTTTTGAAAAGTAGAAATCGTATAAATACAAAGCAAGTAAATTTGAAAGCAAAAACTAAAATGTCGGCACAACATGTAGAACTTTAAGCGGATAAAATTTAAACACATCGTTTCAACAAAAAAGTTTTTAAATCTTTACATAATTGCTAATTCAAATGTTGTTAAAAATAAGTAATTTAAAGCTTGGCAGAAAAGTAACTAAAAAACATGGATATTCGAAATATCTAATTAAAAAGTTGGATTGTACTTAATTTTTGATATCCTTCCAGCGGAAGCGGATTCATCTGCGTCGCCTTCATGTCGTCCGATTATTGATAGAAACAGGAGCCCACCGAAATGTCAAACCAAGCATTGGCTAGCCAAATAGCACACGGCGACAGCACAACGAACACCTTGGGACCAAGGCGCACCAGTAGTCAAACGGAGTCGGTTGAACCAGAACAAGAAGACGACGGAAGTCCCAACACATAACCATGTGCCATAGATACGGAAACTTCGGCGAGGACGTCAACAATCCAGAATGTAGTTAATGTCAGAGTAGAGAGCGAACTTTTGCCTCGAAACGAAGCCTGCCGGAAGAACTATGTTAATCAAAGGAAAACCAAAATTTATACTAATCAATAGAAACGAAAACAAATCTTTCCTCGTTTTTAACGAGTTCTTAGACAAGTAGAATTATCACAGATTATTACACAAGTAAATTAAGAAAAGGGTCTTTGTCTATTGAAAACAAACATTGAATTGACCGAAGTTTTCCTTGGACGAACGCGTTATCTAAAGGTGCGGACCATATATCGATAGACCTACATGTTTTGTTTTTAACCAAAGCGAAATTATAAATTATAGTACATTTCGTAGTGCGTTTTATATAAATTAGCACTTCGGAATAAAAATTATAAATTTTATTTACAATAAGCAGGAAAGTAAGGTATAAACCTTTATTCATTCACTATTTTTAATTAATGAATTCCCAAAACTCCAAAATAATTTAATTTGGCATGGAAAATATACCGTGACAATCTTTGTAAATTAACAAAAATCATGGTTGTATATGCCACTTACGGTTGCACTAATACAAGTACTTAAAAAAGTGCCTGGTTCATCGTTGCAAGGGTAAGTTTTAGTCAGCGAACCTGCTTCTGCCACATTTAACATTAAATTCTCTCTTATCTTTAATATTTACAAGTATTTTAAAAATATTTACTTATTTTGTGCATATAATAAGCTGCAGTTTTGTATATTTTGTAATCATTATTTATTTATGTACAGAAAAATATCGATAAAAAACGTCAAAGGTCATCACCGCTTTAGTTTTATTTATATACACATAGGCGTGCGTATAAATTGTTAAATAACGTTTTCATTTCTTAAGTAAACAACATTGTACAAATTATTTACGTTATTATGTAGATACATCTCAATAGATATCATTATGTAGTTCAAATTACTTTAAACGAAATCGATCTCATATTAATTAAATTTTCTTACGATTATTAAAAATTAACAAATCATCGGTAATAAGCTTGTAGATTAATAAAATTATTACATTCGTATTAGCTCTACATATATTTTATTATTTTATTTACTGTTTTCAAATAAATTAGGGGTGTTCTGTGTTTCGATTGTTCTGTGGCAGTAGTTTATTATGTAAAATACATATGTAACTTTTAATTTGAAATAAATCTTTAGCCATTTTTACTACACCTTACAGTTTGTGTACATATTTTGCAACAGTGTACACTAAAATAGTGTATTGACCCTGCTTGAAGATTTATTCATATTTCTGTACCTTTACATTCATACATTTCAATGTCTTATAACATGTCCCACATTGTTAACCTTCCCTCTTTGTTGTACTTATCATCAACTGAATTATGAAAAGAAACTTAAACTATTAACAATATCGGTACCACAGCATAAAGAGAATCAGCAAGATAACTTGACAAATTTCCCATTGTGTTATTATACATCCAAAATATGACATTGAGCTGTATTCAAGATTTC
>JAHWXV011292987.1:0-14207 GCA_024586415.1 Phrixothrix hirtus
CCATTTTCTACCAAAGTTTCATAATTTGACGGTTCCTTTGATTTTTATTTCATTAATATTTCGAAGAGCGATTCTCAACTTCTTAGGTTGAATAATATTAGCTCTATCTTTATTTGATTACGCAGACCATTTTGACTTATCTTCAGGTAGACCGTCTCTTATTTTATTAACTGACAGTTTCTGAAGACGCTATTTAATTCGATTGTCAAATAAATTAATCTCTTTCTTGCGAAATACTATGAAAAATAATGACTATCTAAGTACTATCAAATGCTATACAAAATTGTTTAGAAAACCATTCATACCCACCGTATTTTATGTAATACGTATAACAGTGCTATCTATAAAGCATTGTACATATCATAATTCAAATTGTAATGATCTATAAATAGGTTTATGACAAGAGGAATAATCACTGTTCATCACAAAGTTAAAAAAATATATATTAACTTAGTAGTTTTTCTATAATACATCTTGAAATTTTACATTTTTATTTTGTACGTAGTAAAAGGTGCACCTTTTTATATACAAGACAATTTTCTAAGAATATTGAAAAGTGTGATTATTCTGTGAACAATAATTATTGACTTAGGTCTTTTTGTGGTTTATAAGTTATTGGCTCTCCAAAAATTGTAAAGGTAAGTAAACCATACCTCAGAGAAGTGACCGTATGATTTATAATACGCTGGGTAGTGGTAATTATTATATTATTCTTTATCGGTGAATAAATATATTTTTGTTTTAGTTCAGATGGCATCCAAAGTAATATATAATCCCTGCTCCAGATGCTGAAGAACTACTGAAAATTGTTCAGGAATGAAATGATAGCGATGATTTGGTTAAAGAAATAGATAAATGTGATGAACTTAATTTCACTTTTCATTACCCAAATGATGGGAACAATTCAGATATCGATGATGCAAAAAGTGATGATGAAGATCAACTAAAATATAACTTAGATAGCATTGGATGGGGTATATTGTCCGAAGAGATGAATATTCAAACAATTGCAAGAAAAAGTAAAGAAACTGAAAAGAGTGAAACAAATCTAATCACTGAAGAACAGCCAAATAAAAGAAAATAAGGGTTAATTGTTATGGAAAACAATCCCAATATTTTAAACATTTCTCGTACAAAAACCAAATTTAAGAAGACCATACGCAAATGGAAAGAAAAATTTCTAACAAAGGAGAATGCTAAAAACACATATACATACAGCTTACTATTATAAATGAATGGAAGCAGCAGGAGATAAAACCAATTCAAGTTTTCAAATTATCGTTTGATGAACAATTTATGGATCACATTTGAGAGAAATCGTAAGATGTGCATCACAAAACTCTAAACTTTTTAGATTATCTGTAGAAGATATTTTGAAAGTATTTTGCTTCTCTTTGGATACCACCCGTTACCTTGTAGGAGAACGTACTGGGAATGCAGAAATGATACTCATTCATACTTAGTTAGCAATGCATTTATTCGTAATAGAGTTGAACAAATTCATAGATTTTTGCATTTTAACGATAATACCTTTTATAACACATCCAATATAGTCTACATGGTTGAACCCTTGACGAATCATTTCAATGATCGTTTTCAGCACTATATTCAGCCATTAGAAGGGAATTACTCTGCAGATGAGGCAATAGAACCCTACTATGGCCATCACACAATGAAACAATTCATTAGAGGAAAGCCGATACGTTATGGCTTTGAATTTTAGCACCTTTCAACACATAAGGGTTATCTTACAAAATGGTTCTGGAGCTTAAACAAGAAGGTAGCTCATTAGGAGGTTCAGTGATAGAAAAACTTTGTAATGGTTTTTGCCACCGGCGTCAACCATATATATAGATAACTATTTTACGTCCCTTCCTTTACCAACTTGACTAAATAATAATAGAATCAACTGTATCAGTACAATTAGGAAACATAGAATAGAACGTGGATCACTACCAGATATAAAAAAAGAAGATCAAGGATCATATTCAGCTTTGTATGATGAACAAAATGAAATTGCACTTGTTCAGTGATACGATAATAATATCGTTACAATGGCAAGTAACATTTCTGTTCCGGAGATATTTACAGAGGGCAGTTGTAAGAGATAGTCTAGGAAACATAGGAAAATAATATATGTACCGCAGCCAAACATTGTTCAATTGTATAATAAGGACACGGGAGGTGTTGATTTATTCGATAAACTTAGAGGATTGTATCAAATTCGATCCAAGAGATGGTATTGACCTATTTTCCGATTTTACTTGAATGGTGATATAAGTAAACATGTGGCTTTTGTATCGCAATGTTGAAGTAATATCTCTTTTGGAATTTTACCGAAGGGTTGTAGAATCTTTACTTATAGAAGCTGATATTTAAACGCGTTGTGGAATTTGACCAAAATCTTGTAACATGTGCCTGAAGAAATACGGTTAGATAATATAGGACATCCGGTAGATAAGCTAGAGAAGCAACGTAAATGTGGTAAATGCGGCAAGTGTACAAAATATAGATGTATAAAGTGCAATGTTGGACTAAATCCTGAGAAATGTTTTGTAAATTACCACATATATAACTTTCTGTAGTTTTGTAAGATTTGAATAAATTTCATTTCGTCACCATTGTAATTTTATTGACCTCCTCGCCCTAGCGTATGATATATAATACGCTTAAAAAACCTATTTAAAATCAAAAATGTTATATTTTAGAAAATGTAGTCTCTAGTATTACGTATTGTGATTCTGAATTCTAATTTTTATCATTTTTTAAAAAAAAGTTAATTTTGGGCATTATGAAGAAGAAAAAACCTTATTTTTTCGAAAACAGTAACGAAAACAAGAATATTTTGTCGTTAGCAAATGACAGATCTAAAGTGTTCTAAAATGTATTCATTAAATCAATGTGATTTTTAAAAGTAAACAGATATAGGAACTTTTTAAAAGTGTACCATTTTGGTTTTCAAAGTTCTTTCAGCAATTATAAAAATTGCATCAAATCTGAAAGCACCAATGAGATAAGCTAAAATTCTCCACCACTTTCCTTATTTAACTATTTTGCATTTCCTACCGTTTCAAAGCATTAATTTTGTTTCTAACGAATTAAATTGCAAGATATTATAACAAAATTAAAAACAATGAAAACTCAATGGAACATTCTAGCACAATCCAGAAGGTTCCTTATAATTAAGATTAATGATATAATCACAAATGACTCATTGCGGAAACCGATATCTGTCAACTAACTTCAAAGTCAGCAATGAGTCATTGCATTGCAATATACTACATCATTATAATAATATTTTATTCTAGATTTCTTCCTTACTATTCTGGAATTTATCCTTTCTGTATAAATACCATATTAAATTCCCTTAGTTTTAGTTTTAATCAGAATCTTTTCCTGTTAGTTACTTATATACAAAAACAGAAATATAAGCGTTTGTTGTTAGTGTATTGTGAAATAAATATTTATATAAATAATCCTAATATTAATTAATATAAATAAATTTTTTTAAACAATTATCTAGTTTCGTTACATTTGTGTCCGATATCGGCTTTATTATTAAACTTTTGAACTCATAAACTATTATTAATTAAAGCCTACTGTTAATTGTTTTCTATATGCCAATAAAAAGAAGTGCACAAAAAAGTATGGAGTCGTTGATAGAAATTTTGAAAAAGATGCTGGATAAAATTAAATCAAATCAAACTAATAACAAGACATTCGAAACTGAAATTGCGTGGATAGTAAGATTAGCATATCCAACCGCCCCAGAAATCTTTATTGGACAAATTGGGATGCAAACATTTGTAGACGGTCTTTGCGATTCCGATGCACAACAGGCACTTAGATTAGTTCGTCCACGTGACATTTCTAGTGCATTGGCTCACGCACTGGAATTTGAAGCTACCAAACAAGCATTGAAGGGACATGTTGGTGTGCGAGCCATTGAAGAAGACAAAGCTAGTGCTGATACTTTAGAAGAAACAGTGTTAAGAATAATTATAGTTAAAATGAACAACAGGACGTTAATTACGATGCTAAAAGTACAGTAAATGGTTAAAATATATAGAAAAATTGTCAAGATGCTAGGAGCAGTCCCGCCGATAACACAAAGCACCAGCAAAACTAGAAGCATCGATGTGAAGGAACGAATATCGACATCTGCCAGCCTTGTCCCGCAAGTCATCATCCAAGTGGCACCGTTAAAACATAAACCAGGTAGTCTTTACATTAATGGAACGATCACAGCAAGGAATTGCCGAGTGATGCTGGATACAGGAGCAACGAAGGCAATAATAAAACCGAACGTGTTGGGAATGGAAGATTACTGCCTTTACAGCTACAATTACGTACTGCTACAGGAAATTGTGCAATCGTCCATGCTGAAATTATTAAAGATATTGAGAGCGGTTGTGGGAAGTAAACGCATCGCGTACTAGTAGCTGATATTGAAGAAGCTGTTGTACTGGGTATGGATATAATATATGAGTTTGACTTCACCTTAGACTTGAAGAATCACGTCATACGAGTGGATGAAGAACAGATACCCATTAATCAACGAGATGACCAAGCAATAAAAATAATCCTAACAGAAGAAGTGACATTACCGCTAAGCAGCGAAACAATAGTGATGGGCCAACCCGATGGAGATTTCCTAGAAACAAGCAACATAAATATTGGTAGAGGTATTCTAGCTGGAAGAGTATTAATCGAGGCCAAGGATACAACACCCGTTCGCGTGATGATTACCAATACCTTCCAAATGACTCTAAAGACAGGTACTAGATTAGGAACTTATATACATATCTCATCTGTGGTACGTTGTACAGAACCAGTGAGAACGTTTTGCCTGTAAAGAAATTATCTAAACTGCATGCCATACTCGAATTCCTAGACAATATTTTATCCCATGAGTAAAAGAATAAAACCAGCCAATTGATCCAACAATATACAGACATATTTGCCGGATGACGGTTTGAAAGGGAGAACAAATGTGCCTCACAAAATAAATACCAGCGATGCCCAACCAATACGTCAACGACCAAGGAAGCTGTCTTTATCCAAACGAGAGGAAGCCAAAAAGATAATCAAGGACATAGTCAGTGAAGGGATAATAGAACTATATATCAGTCCTTGGGCATCGGCAGTTGTACTGGCTAAGAAGAAAAATGATAGCACTAGATTCTGTGTGGATTACCATTGTTTAAATAATGTGACCAAAATGGACAGCTATCCTCTACTCAGAATTGATAACCCTTTAGTCATGTTTTCCAGTTCCAATCGTTTTCAACTTTAGACATGAAAAGTGGATATTGGCAAGTCGGTATGGAGGCTAAACAATGTAAAAAGACATTATCCATTGGATCTGGGGTCTGGCAGTTCACCGTGATGCCTTTTGGCTAGTGCATTGCACCAGCGACGCTTGAAAGGCTAATGGAATTGATCTTGAGGGGGTTGCGTCGGTATAAATGTCTAGTATATTTGGGCGATGTCATAATTATTGGAAAGTCCTTCGATGAACGCCTAAAAAATCTCGAAGGGGTATTTCAAAGACTACGAAGTGCACATCTACAACTTAGTCCGAAAAATTGCAACTTGTTTCAAACCAAAGTGAAATACTTGAGTCATGTGGTCTCTGATAAGTATGGCAGCTGACCCAGAGAAAACTCAGTTCATACGAGAATTACTACAACCAAAAGATAAATATGGGGTCATGCACTTACTACCATCAATTTGTACGTGCATTTGGAGACTGTTCAAATCCACTTACAAATCTTACTGAAAAAGACCAACCATGTTTATGGAGCAACAGCTGCTAATAGTCATTTCAAACACATAAACAAGCTATAGTAACAGCACTCATATTCAGTTATCCTAGAATGGAGAGAAGATTTGTCTTTGATGCTGATATTAGCCATGTCGGCATCGGTGGAGTGCTATCGCAAATCCAAGACGGACAAGTAATTGGATGTGTACAAACTTGAAAGGAACTATTGTTAGGCGCAAAGAATTGCTAGCGACGATAAAAGCTGTTGATCACTTTTACAGATACCTTTGCGGACGAAATTTCTTATTTAGTACTGACCACTCAGGATTGAAATGGCTCCTACAGATTAATAATCCAGAAAGCGAAATAATGAAAGGGATTGAACGGCTTAATTGGCACGTCGTACATAACATGTTGGAAGTAGTGTTTCGAGACACTGTTGTCAAGATCCTGGTGTGTAGTTGGAATCCAAAAGGAACTCCAACAACGACGAAATCTGTGAGCGGCCATTTTTTCAAGAAATGGGACTGCAAGTATGAATCGCATTGTAGACTACTACATTCGTAAACAAAGTTAGGATTATCGTAAGTTCCAAAATCCAAGGCCACTGTTATGTAATAGTCTTATGGAGGGGGCAGGTGACAGAATTACAAACAATAATAACTCGGTGGAACATTCTGGAACAATTTAAAAGGTTCCTTATAATTAAGATAGATGATGGAATCACAAATGACTCATTGCGGTAAACCGATGTCAATTAAATTCAAGGTCAGCAAAGTGCCATAGCATTGGAATTTATTATATTATTATTATGTCTAATTTTATTTTAGAGTTCTTCGTTACTGTTTTGAAATTTATCGTCTATATAAATAACAGATTAGTTTTAGTTTTAATTAGAATCTTGTCCTGTTAGTTACTGTTATACATAAATAGTTAGTGTACTGTAAAATAATTATATAAATAAATAAGTGTCAATAAATAATCCTAATATTAGGGAATATAAATAAAGAGAAAGATATTTAAACGCTGTTTCGGATAATTATAAAAGAAGGTACATAATTTGTCTAGTACTTAGTTATTAATATAAGGTGTGTCCCTGGATTACTGCGAAAACCAATTTCATTTTTTATTTTACGAAATACAGACGCTGTCTATAAAATTTTGCTTATGACAACAGAATTTTGAAAAATAAGATTTAATGTAGAGGGTGTTCAAAAATTGAAAAGTATGAAAATTATTCAAGAGACAAATATCATTATTTTAGACATTTCTAAAAAAATGTCATATGAAGAAGTTATTTACAATTTAATAACTAGCTTAAATACAAGATTGTAGTTCAAAATCAACACCTTTATTATAACACAAAACTTCCAATACCTTTTATTAAAAATCAAGAAACATTTTAAAGAACTGCCTCGATATTATCTCATTCCTATTGAAAACTTATCTTTAAACCTTGATACAAATTGCATTAAAATTTAAATTTTACAGATGAATTGTATTTTGACATTAAACCTTTTTGTCATCTAAAAAAATTCAATTTTGAACTGAAATTCTATATTCAGACTTGTTATTGTGAACATTTACTTATGCCATCTTTTTGAAAACTCATAAAATTGTCATAGTTTTCCAATTCTTGTACATCTTGTACATTTGGTTTCATTTATTTAACGCCAATGTCTTATCGTAAAATAAAAAATCAAGAAGTTTTTCCTCTGCGGACAGTAATCCAAAGACTCACAGGGTAACCAACGAATCAATGTTTGTTCCAATGCCATAAAAATTCTTTAATATGAAAAGCTACTTCTAATAACACTTCCCAATAATATGATTTTGTTCAAAATATTGAAATCTAAACTTAACAATAATTTTCTGAGTTCAAATAATTTAGCTCAGATTAGTAATTGGTAGAGTTCTTGTAAAATCTCATAGGTGGGAGTGGTGACCAACTTTATGTCTAATGAATGCACCTTTTAGAATTTTTTGAGCATTCTAAAATTTTTCTGTAAATAAATAATATGTAAATCATTTTCTCAAAGATATCGAAGTTTTTAGATCAAAATTGCTGCTGTCTAAAATATTTTGATCTATTTGTCAATCATTTATGGCACATGTAACATTTTGTACCTTTCTAGTAATGTTTTTTAATTGACTGAAAACAAATAGCTAAGTAGACAGTATTATGTATGTACAGTTTATGAAATGTAGGCATTATGATATAAATGAAAAATTACACCGGTCTAGATCTTTAAAGCGTTGGTTCTTTACTTTGGGAGGACTTTATACTTAAAGTTTTAAAACCATCAGTAGATAATGCAACAATTTTTTAGACTGTATCGATAAGCGTACATATTTATTTGTTAGTTCCTGAGGGCCAAACACATCACACTTTGTGAGATTCCACAGATTATAAACATCGACACGGATGGTTGGAACCTAATTATCAATATCTATAGGTAGTATGACTTATGGATGTATGCATACATTTTGATCAATATTACTTTAACATTGTTAAGAAACCTTTATTTAAACTGTATACATACATTGCAAGTTTCTTACTTTATAACTGCTAGAATTACTAGCCTCGGTAAATTATAAAATTTCTAGTAACAGTATTCCGCTTATTTCATACTATATCGACATTTACACTCCAAATAACATTATTATTCGAAGTATTACAAAGATCTAGCATAATATTCATTTATCCTTAAGATCAATATAAACATTTCTTACACTGATAAACCAAGAAATATTTTAATATCTCAACAACAATGTTTCAAAAATTCTTATTATGTGTGCCGAACACTTTTAAGAAATAACACGTGTCACCAACACCTTTCAGTTACTAACACTTCTTTCACACTGTTTATGCAAGGACGCTAAAAGGCGGGAAATCATGTCCTCAAAGCGTAATGTCCTGTGATAGCATGTAGAGTTTGGCGTTCCCATAGAGCACAGCAAATACACCAAAAAATGTGTATGAAATTTAAAATTAAAACTTTTTAAATAGCCCATTTATTAGGTTAATAAAGTAGTGATTCTCAAGCCGGTTCCATACTTCGATTTAACAAAATCACCATCTAGGACATACTTCCCATAATGCACATGAAATTCTGATGTCCACATTTTGTAGCCTAAGTACGTATCGGTGTGTTTGTGTGTGTGTGTCTGCATGTGTGTCTGTGTGTATGTCTGTGTGTGTGTCTGTGTTTGTATGTGTATGTGTGTCTGTGTGTGTGTGTCGATGTGTCTGTGTGTGTATGTGTTGCTGTGGGTGTACATCTGTGTGTGTGTGCCTGTGTGTGTGTGTGAACAAAATATCTTGAAAACTAAAAGTCGTAGATAAACGAAATTTTATATTTGAGTTTGTATCCATCATCGCACATGACTCAGCAATTTCACTAAAATCCAATAACCAGAAGTGCCACTTTACTCTTGTCATTTTTTAGTTTGTCGCGATTTTCTCGAAATCAGCTATATTGATTTTTTTAAAATTTATTATATTTCTTAAAATTACAATGCCCATTCATATTATTAAGATGGCTTCTGGCTATGAAATGAGTAACCGGAAGTGCTCTTACCATTAGCTGTGAATAAAATAACTAGGAAACTGAAAGTCCTAGTTACATGAAAATTTATATTTAAGGTCCTAAGTACTTTTTTATACTAAATTAAAAATTTGGTTAAAATGCAATAACTGGAAATACAACTTTATTTCTCTTATTTTTAGGTAATTTTTCGTTTTTCGTGATTTTTTCGTATTAGCTCTAACAATTTTTTTAAACTTATTGCATTTCTTACCCATTTAATAACCTTTTATATAGTTTAGGTTATTTCTCAGAAACATTTTCATAAATTAAGTAACTGGAAGTATCTTCACTGTTAACTCTAAATAAAATAACTATGAAATTAACAGTCCTAGTTGAATGAAAATTTATATTTGTCATTATAATTGCCTTTGTATACAAAATCAAAAATTTGGTCAAAATCTAATAACCGGAAGTTCCATTTTATTTCTGTCATTTTTAAATATTTTCCGAATTTTCTATTTTCACGATTTTCTTGATCGGCTGTAACGATTGTTTTTAAACTTAATATATTTCTTAGCTACCTAATTTAGTTTTATATTAACCAAGAAGTTTCTCTAATAAATTATTGAAAATCGAGTAACTAGAAGTACTTGGAGTATTAGTTATGAACAACATATCTCAAAAACAAATCATCATATGAAAATGAAAAACAATATTTAAGTTTTTTATCTTTTGTGCATGAGATGGAAACAATTTAGGTAAAATCTAATGACCGCAAATGCTACTTTATTCTTGATATTTTTAAGTTTTTTTGCGATTTTCTCGAAAACTTCTTCAACAATTTTGTTAAAACTTGCTACAATTCCTATGTCTTTGATATAATTTTACGTGAACTTAGCGGTTTTGCTGAAAAAATGCGATGAAGCGAGTTATCAGAAAAAATATCTGGAGTTAAGCAGGGTTTTACGTGTCCAGTAACTTGGATAGGTGACTGTTAGAATTATCGTTCCCACAATAAACTTAAATAATATTTTAATCATTTGTAGACATTGCATATTTGTATATCCATGTACGTATGAGAAAGTCATGTGTTGTTTCACACAGACTTTTTGTTTTCAATTAAAAAAATGTGGAGATGATATATGAATTTTATATCCCACATATGGAATTGGATACTAAAGAACTTTATAGTTTACTCAAAGGCGAATTATTATATGGAACATACAGGGTGGTAATAAGCTAAGAAAAAATAGACATACTTTTGTCAGTTATAAAATAATTTAAAAACAAGGGAAACGTCGATGTTCGTATTTAATTGTATATCTTGTGGTATTTGCAGCGATCATTGTCACCAGCAAGAAAAGTGACAATTGTCTTAAATGTTTGATAGATCACTTTCTTATCTTGTTGTATGTTGACATTTGTTTTGTAACAATTAAATCATCTTGAAGTTGATTTATTTGCTTATTTTGAATGTATTAAATAGATAACCAATTTGCTAAATATTTAAAAATACTAAAATTCCTCCATGGTTTCAAATGTGCAAATATAAATTAATATGAAATGACAAAATTATTCATGGTGATAATAAAAAATATTTAAATTGATAAATGAACTTCAAATATCAAACTAGATAAAATATTGACTAAAATAAAAGAAAATGTTATCTTAACTCACTTTTTGTGCGATTTATTTTTATACAATCAATTTGATTTATTTTATGTTTAAACAAAATTCTATGTGAGGTAAATGCATTTATGTAAAATGCATACATTTAATAAATGAATTAGCTAATTAAAAGTTTTTGAAAGCATACCACTTATAAGATTAATCAATAATTATATATATTTATTTAACACGCAATTTGATTACATTAAAAATTTTATAACATTTGACCCTATAACTTATCAACGCTACCTAAAACCATGTGGATCTTTAAATAAATTGTTATCTCATTTAGAGTTTCTTCTATTTCAAAGTTAAATAAGATTACCTAGTTTTAAGACCTATTGCCACCACTGTTCGCAGTTATCACCTCCTGCTTACATAATGCTGACTAGATAGAGATGATTGGCACCCAAAAGAATAAATTACATTTATGAAGGAAATAAAATAAGTACTTGCCGATTAAACCAACAACTCAGTTCCGCAAAAAAGAGCTACTAATTTGCTTGCCACCAACTTTTGTTATCCTTATAGCGAGAGTGCAACATAGTGAAGATGATAGTTTTCAAGATATTCTATTAAAGATGCACTTTTTGCAATATCTTAATTTTTCAGAAGTAGATTTAGGCAGCTATAAATTGGAAATGACATGATAAAAGACGATTTACCTATATCTGATACATTATTAAACAATAACTATTTAGTAAGAAACCATTTTTTTATCATGATATTCATAATCATTTAGATATTGCAAAAAGTGCATCTTTAATGTTGAAAAGAAATGAAGTAAACATACAAAAAGCTATCATTTGTGTTAGAATAGGAGTATAAAAATCGTAGGATGCCATTTAAAAATATCATCACATTTCTCGCTCGTTACAAATGACAATCACTACAATAATTATAAATACTCCACAAGAAATGCATTAAATACAAAAATCAATATATCTGAGCATTTTAAAATTATATTGTAACTCACAAAATTATGGCTATTTTTACTTACTTTCTTACCACCCTATATAAAAAATATATAGTGAACTAATTAATTAAAGTATTACGTTGACATAATGATTTTCATCGGACCAGTAACGAGCATTGTGATGATTTAAAATCCTACAACTACTAAAAAACAAGTCATCAGACCAAATAATTTTGGAAGCAAAATTAATATCGGTCTTTGTCTTTTGAAGGAACCAATTGCAAAAATTCATTCTTCTTACAGCATCTCCAGGATGTAAATTGTGAACTAACTTAAACTTATATGGCTTATATTTATGTTTCTTTACTATTTCTTGAACCCGAGATTTTGTTACACCAACAACAGTTCCAATTTTTCTGCAAGAGTTTGTATGATAAGTCTCAATGTTTGCCAAAACATTTATCTCGTTAATTTCATTATTATTTTTTATATAAGACTGTGGCTGAGGTTTAATAAAAAATCCATAATTTATTAAATTTGACTTAATTCTACTAAATATCAGTTTACTCGGCTGTCTTCTCTCATGAAACCTAAAATTAGGTATTATTTCTTATATTAACTAATCGTTAACTGTTTAGAAAAGAAATACCTGTATAAATATAATTCCGAAGCTTCATTTGTATTTTCGTTGCACTAAATGAAACAAGATAACATGTCATACTTTTCTAAGTTTACAAAAACTTGATTTGCAGCCATTGTAAACGGGAAAATTTACTGCCTCCGAATGCTAACAATAATCTATACTTATTATAATACAGAAAAGTTTGACATCAAATTCATTGGTTGTTTCTTAAGACCTACTTAAATAAAATTGGTTGAATTTCTGAAAATTGTAATTTTTTAGTTTAATTTCAATAATAACTACAGAGTATTATATATTTTTGAAAACCCCACAACAAACTGGATACAACTAGAAGAAAACATATTGGGCATCCCATATAAAAAAACACAAGTTTAGTCGATATATCGAATACTATTGATTTTATGGAAAAATTTAGGACACAATTTAATTCTAGGTTCAAATAATTAAAGTCATTTTAATAATAATGAGAAAAACCAACCAATTCAAGACCCTTGTAAGTATAAATACAATTAGGACTCAATTAATTGATACTTATTATTTTTTTACCTTAGATGATAATAGAGGTTTTTAGATCATTACAATAGATAAGGAATCTTTAAAACTCTGTAACTTTATTATACCTTTTGGAATATTTAGATTTACATGTCTCCCTTTTGGTATCTTGTTTGCTTCAGAAATCTTTTGTTCAACAATGATTGAATTGTTTAGTACTACCCAAATACTATTATACACTTTGATGACTTACTAATTTAAGCACCTACATTAGAAAGTCATAATAAAACACTAAAAGCTGTATTTCGATATGCTTAACAAGTGAATTTAAAATGATAAATTGCAATTTGGCGCAGCACAAGTCAATTACAAGGATCATTTGCAAAGGAAGGGATGATGCTAAATCCTAATAAAGTAAAAGCAATTACTGAAATAAGTCAATCAGAATTACAAGAATTACAAAGGTTTGTGGGAATGATAACATATTTGTCTCCATAGATTAAAAATTTTTCTGAAGAGTCTAAATGCTTAAGATCTTTATTAAAAAAGGATGACGTATGAAATTGGGAGCTATGCCATACTCTAGAATTCAAGAAACTAAAGTCATTAATTGTTGAAACACCAGTCTTAATTTATTTTGATCTATCAAAACAATTAATTTTGTCCTGTGATGCTTCACAAAATGCAGTTGGAGCTGTAATACTCCATGGATCTAATTCAATAGCTTATTTATCAGCTACCTTAACCAAATCATAATGCAATTATGCCCAGATTGAAAAAGAACTTTTGGTCATTGTCCATGGTTGTTTAAAATTTCAATTTATATTTGACCTTAATAATCCATATAAACTAGCGGCAAAAAGTTAAGGATATACGAAAAAGAACGTAAATATAAAATATTTTTCTTAACTTTTTTATTGTATCAAAAACACAGTTATCTATGAAAACATTTGTTAAAAAAGTCAATCAAAAAGTGTATTTGATTTTAAAGTTATTCAAGCTAAGTCGTCAAAGTGTTCATTTAATTTAAATTTTGAGCGTTCACTATTACCCAGTATCTTAAGTTGATTTTTACTTTCTTTCAATTTAATCGTGTAACGATTTAAAAATAGTTATTAATTTTTATTATACTGACTTCTCAAATTTATTACAAATATACAAAATTCATTAAGTTTCATGCATTTAAAAATA
>JAHWXV011294428.1:0-14127 GCA_024586415.1 Phrixothrix hirtus
AGTTCCTTTGATATAATTTTGTATTTTAGCTAAGCAATCGCCCAGGTATATTATAATTTACGTAAATAGCCGTTAATTGACAAAAGTGGACACAGCAATAGATACACAATTTCTACGATTAATTTATAAATCATTCGATTCATAACCAGATACAATCAGAAATACTTTTCTTTAGAAAAAGACATTTTAATCTTATTTAGAATTTACAGTGGTGTAGCTGTAAATGAATATTTTTACAGTAAGCATTTAAAATCCTTATTTGTGAACTGATTGCATTTAAACTTAATTTGATCAATTTGGCTTTCATTAATTTAACTCCTTTTACATTTCCATTCATTTATTGAATTTTCATTTTATTACATTTTATGTATATAAGTTTATATTTCTATCTCAATTTTAATACATTATTTCATTGTTTGTTTGCGACGAAAACGGGGCTTGTATTTAACGGGTATAAGGTGAGCAATAATACTTGTCATAAAATTGCTAAGCTACGAGATGTGTGGTTGATGACCTTTAAAAATAAATAAAGCCGCTCAACTAACGATCTAATTGATATCCAATTAATTAAACCGTCGCGACCACGAAACATTGTTAAGCGGTTAAATAGTTTCCGAAAACAAAAATTCTAAACAAGAGTTAAAACATTCAAGAACAATTGTGATGCATACGGCAGTTTATTTCAACCATAAGGTCGCAAAATTATTTAATTGATTCCAAAGTGAAACATAAACATTTTAAGAAAGCGTTTTCAGTGTCCTAAATAGAAGGCCTACGTTAGCAAAAAGAGACTCATTAAACGCTCTTACGGACGGGTCCGTGGAAATCTAGCGACTTACCTAGGCCTCTTAATCAAGAAAATTGGCGATACTCCACAATATTATCAAACCGCAATATAAGACGATAAAGTTATCTAGCTAGTTATAAAACAGACAAGTGGGGTAAAAACAGAACACGAAGTTTTGCATCTTAAGGATACTGAAACGTACTAAGTGCAAAGAACCTAGAGCTAGGTGATAAGTCAGTAAAAAGAACCACGTTAAGCTCTCTTATTCGAGTGGCCCCAGCAGTTAAGTAACTACATTAGACTTTATGAATTTCCGCAATATTATAAAAAGGCACCAATTTTGTGAGCGCCATCTATAAAGTATAATTAATCAAGTCTTTTATGTGTCAAAATATATTTATTTATATTGATATTATCATAAAGTTAAAGACGGTACGTTCTCTTTTAAAAATGAATGAAATAGAAACGAATGGTAGTGAAAGCTTAAATACCAATAAAAGAAAATAAGTAAATTTGTTAGAAGGAACCAAAAATTTAGTATATCAGAGGATGGAATCGTTTCAATGTTAAATTTTCTTCTTGATGCAAAATTTATAGGAAAACTTGAGTATTTTGCGTTCAATGTCCTTTACAACATTTTTTGTACCCGATTTTTAAAATACATAAGCAGAAAAAACCCTTCCCTCTATATACCTGATTCGACAAATGTTACAATTAACCTCAAAATTTACAGTAAATTAGCTTTTTCGGAATATGGTTAAACGAACACAAAAAATTTTGTTCGATACTCGTGCGCCGTCACACTTTAGGCCCTCGGTCTCGGGCCTGAAATATATTGTGGCAGCGCACTTGTGTCAAAAATGAGTATATTATGCTCGTTTTTTGTTTTTTATAGTCGAATAAACTTGTTTGCTTCTCTCAATCACTATTAATGTTGTTGGAAAAGGACAACAAAATCTTGGCGAAGGTGCTCTTGAATTTGGTCATTAGTATACTCTTGCTAGTACGTTAACTTTCAAAGAAATCGTAATATAATATTGTCCAACCTCTAATTTAATAGTAAATTAGCAGTATTTAAATCTCCTATCTTTAAAATAACATTGTGGATATAGCTCTGAAAAGGTAGAGTTTGGTTTGGTTTCCATTAAAAATTTTGATACATTTGAAGCGAAACCATTTTGTATGAATATAGTCGTTCTCAGCAATGATTTCATCACGTGACAACGAATTTTGGTTCAATTCAACTAAGTTTTGCCTGCTACTGTATAAATGAACACTGAGGTCTGCAGAAGTCATAGGTAAGAAAACCTACGGAATTTTCGAGCTGAATATCTTCGTCGCTTTGTTCGCGAAGTACAAGTTTCGAAAGATAGCCTTGGAAAATAATATGTTCGTTATTGATGTTTCCATGGAGTATATGAAATGGTGACACTGCGGAATTTATTATTAGAATTAGAAAATCAGACGATAAATTTATATACAAAAGTTAGTTAATTAGCGAAAGATTTGCGAATATCCTCACTGATGAGTCTAAATTGAGAACGAAACTGAGCATCTCATAATTGTCTTAATCGAAGCAAATAGTAGTGAATTTCTTAATTAATATACGGAATTGAATTTTTTTGTTTCTTCATTTTGAATTACTAGTAACAATATTATTGATACAAATATTTTTAGGTAGTACTCATGTAATTTGGTTCTATAAAATTGTATAAAATTATGATAATGTACAGTTTTTTAGTTAGAAACTAATTCATTAATTAAATAAGACACACAGTTCGAGCATTATTACTCACTTATACCGGGTGGCAAAAAGGTCTGGAATATTGCAAATAACTCAAAAACGGTTTTATTAATTTTAACATATATTTGCTGGTCGATACAGTAAAGAATTCTAAATCTAGTGGAAGAACTTTCGTTTACGTAGTTATACAGAGTAAGCAACAAGTATGCTCAACTTTTTATTCTTAAATAGAACACCTTATAAATTTTTATAGATGTTGATAGATCTCTTTAGAACAAATTCAATGATATACGGTTTATTATGTCAATCTGTCAAAATGACAGATTTATTTCAAATTAATGTTTTTATTTAAAAATTTAGTTTAATCGACTTACCACATAAGTAACTTCTTAAAAAGAACATAGCATAACAAGAACAACAAAATAAACATTAATGTTTCAAGAGATGTTCAAAATGTCTGCCATTATTGGCTAAACAATGAGTACCATCTTGTTGAAAACAGACACTTCTCCTGTCAGCATAAAGATCTTCCAAATTAGGCAGAACATGTTGCTCAAGTAAATCTAAATTAATTTCTGATGTAAGATTTCCATCTTACATTTACATTTTGCCCAAAAATGCCTACACAAACATTCACTTTTTACGGCCTTTGAGTGTGAGCTTCTTCCGTCAGTCGTGAATGAACTGCAGACCAATACCTACAATTATGTCTGGTGATAAAACTATGTAACGTAAAAGTGGCTTCGTCCGAAAACAGGATATTGTTGGCAAAATCATGATTAACATTACATGTCTCCATAAGACGTTCAAAGCATTCTGATCCTCGACCGAAGTTGTCTTCTGAAAGTTTCTGTACTAAATGGACTTTATAAGGATGAATTTTCTCACTATCAAATACATTTTTCACTGACTGATGGCAGTTATCGTGGTTTAACTCTAACTGTCTAGATGATTGCTGGGGATTTTCCTGTACATCAATTAAATATCTAGGGCGTTATCACCGCCAGTTGCTATCTTTGGTCGTACAGATTTTGGCCGGTCTTTAACACTACCAGTTTGGTTAAACTGTTTCACCATCTTGCTTACGCGAGACTAAGTTATTCCAGATCAATTTGGACAAAGTTGATTAAATAAATTGCATATCTCCTCCTGAGTTCTTTTACGGTCAGCATATCCGACCATCATCAAAAGCTGAATTTTTCCTTTTTCGCTTAAAGCTACCATTTTATCCTCAAAACTTATTAAAAATACTTCGAAGAAAAAAAACTGGTACAATTGACGTTATTAAAATAATCTTGTATTTTTTAATATCATTAGATTACCAAATAAATTTTTAAATAAAAACATTAATTTGCAATAAATCTGTAATTTCGACAGATCGTTGCATTTGTCCTAAAGAGATCTATCAACATCCATAAAAATATACAAGGTGTTTCATTTAAAAATTAAAAGTTGACTATACTTATTACTTACTCTGTATAACTACGCGAACGAAAGCTCTTCCCCTAGATTTACAATTTTTTACTGTATCGACCAGCAAATAGTCGTAAAAGTTAATAAAACTGGTTTTGAGTTATTTGAAATATTCCAGACTCTTTGCCACCCGGTATATTACATCTAAAAAAATAATTTTTCAATTACATTTAAAATTTTACTAAATTTATTAAGTAAATATAAGTTAATTTAAAAAGTAATTTTAATTTGTAAAAATTGTTAAATTTTCTTTCAGCCTTAGGCCTGAAAATGCGAAGATAATAAAACTCCACGAAACCGGTCGCAATTTAAAACAATAAAAGTACGCATTTGAGAATTTTAGATTTTTCTATACACTTTATAACAATGTTTTTTAGCTAGTGCATTTTCATTTAAATCCGTCAACATTATTATTAGACACCTGAATATTTCATATTGTTTCCTGATCCATGTTTTATGATTTTACACTTGATAAACTTCAAATTTTAGAAAATAACCTTAACTACCAATATAGAATGCAATGCAAACTGCAGCTTTGTTAAGAAAATCGTTTTTAAAACAAAATTTGTTAATTATCTGAAGGAAAATCGTTAACAAATTTTATATAACCTTTGTCTACCTATTAAATACAAAAAGGGTATTGGATACCCTTATTATATTTAATAAAACGAAAGTTTTAATAAAAGAGTTTCGCATATAAATTTTCTTTAAGATTTGTGCTTAAAATTAATATTTTTATATTTGAACAAAGATTTATTCATAAATAAAGCTTCTCTAGAGAAATCATACTTTAAATTCGAAAATAGTTAGATATTTTATTTTAATTTTGTTCTAAGTGTATAAAAAAAATATGGAATTAGTTTGTGCAGCCCAGAATTTAAGTACAATTGCATTATACTGTTTACTAGCTGGAAATGAGGTCTTTTTGGGAAATCTCATCTAGGGTGACAACAAGGTAGAAAACGTTACCAAGGTATCAAAGAAGTTAAAAGTATTAAAAGGAGCGCTGGGATCCTTTAATGATGGTACAGACTCGCCTTTTCATTTTTTTCTTATTTTTACTTTAAATTACACTTATACCTATAATACAGTTACATAAAATACATTTTCGACATCGTAAAAAGTTTTTCAATAATCTTGCATTTGCAGGACAAAGCACGGCTATCAATATGATATAACAAGAATTTTATTTAAAAAATGCATGTAATAATTTTGAATAATCATCACATACCGGAGTGCACTGAAACTTTTGTGAAAATATTAATTCGCCATGAAGTATGATTCTTATACATATAATGGGATACCTCACTCTAATGAAACAAGCTATACCATAGCGAAATACTGGCGTTTTCTAATTATCGTCGACAATTTAAAATCCTAATTATAACTGCAAAATTAACTTCATTAGAAAACCTCCTCCTTCACAAAGTTACTTGAAATTAAAATTTTTATCGTTATATTTAATATTACTTTAATAACTCGAGCTTACCATAACTCAGGAGGAACCAACAAAATTTTCACGAACAAAAACGGTTATTTAAAAATTGAAAAATTTAGTCAACATAGAAGTGCGGCGTTGACTTAATATAAACTTAAAGAGAAAAACGGTAATATAATTAAAACTTTAGATACCGACTTTTATACATCTTGTGTAAATGTTGAGCTCTTTTCCAAGAAAATTTTTAAATAATTTAGAACGGTGTGTGCCTACAGTATAAAATTACTTTTTAATTGCAATTAGATGGTTTTTCTGAAAATTTTAAATATACCTATGTATTTGACGTGCTATTAATAACGTGCTCAATAAATTATGGTAATTAGGTATTAGTTACGAAAAATTAAAGCAAATTACTTGTAATCTTCTAAATTGTAAGTAAGTAATTACATAATCAGCATTCCCGAATGAAGACTAAGGTTGCGCTCACGTATCCATAAAATAGTAATTGCGTTTACATAATTTGCGGTATTTACTCTTCTTAATTTATAGTTATACTTATTTATATAATTTTAAACTCTTTCCATTTGCGTAAACATTACGGTCAAAAAGGTTGAAGCAATTCGCAATGCAAAAGTGTGAAGGTTTAATATAATTTCAAGATTTGAACAGAAAATATAATTGCTATAGTTTTAACTACTATTCCAAGAACGGTTTGTTTTACGTATTATCTAAATTTAATGCTTTATTTTTATTTTGACCACATACGAGGATGCTTAAAATACAATTTCACTTTCTAAACCGTGTCTTCGATAATAAAGGCTATTTACCTTCATTTTGGGCACAAACTAGATGTAACTCAAAAACCGTATGGCATTAAATACAATGAGTAGTGAAGATAATCCAATTACAGAATAATCAAAATCTCTTAATTCTTGCCGAAGATATTAAAGACCTTAAGACAATCAAGTTCAGGTTTTCATCACAAAGGCATTGAACTTACAGCCAGATTAATTGGAACTAATCATAAAATGTCTGAACATAGGATAGGGAAGTGAGAGAAAATTGAAGTACATCGCCAATTTGACCGAACACATGATGTAGTAGTTGTAAAATTGATGATTATACGCCAATAGTGTGAGAGAAACGAACCGATTTATCGAAACGGACTTGTTAAATTCAGTTATTTAAATTAAGTAATATTATTGGATGTTACAAAACCAGCGATTTCGTATATTTTTGATTGCATAGAGTACATCTTTGTTTCTAGATCTTGTTCATAATTCACATCTTAGGCAAGTAATAACACTTTTTACAACTTCTGACAATAAAGATCGGTGAATCATGTATCAGTTCTTGCTTTAGCAAAACTACGCGAGCGGAGCACTGCGCATGAGAGAGGTTACTTAAGGTATGATCAAGTCCGCAAATAACACAGTTACGAGGAAAGTAGTTTTTAATTTACAGCCTGCCATTAGTGGTTGAACGACAGTGGAGCCGAAGTAGAATGATGAAAAATGAATAAATATTGAACGAATTTGTTGTTATACCACACATTTGGCAGACAAGTAAAAGAAAGTCATGTTATATTGAATGCAGAGTGCAAAGATGATGCCGTATCCTGGAAATGCGTGTACGATTGATTTAAACATTTTCTAGAAAAGCGCTGGAAGTGGGAGGCGTATAACTTCATACAATGTAAATAACAATGAAAAGGTAAAAGAGCTTGTAACTAAATATCGTCACATTGTCGTCCATGATTTAGGAAAGCGCAAGATATGATATGCATGGAAGCTTGCGAAAGTACCATCGGTATGGTGGCCGAAAATAAAAATTCCTTAAATGCATCATTGTAGAGCTAGTGTTTGAAGTATAGCGAAAAACCGCGCATTAAGATTACAGTCATTGCCTTTTTCGACAGTCAAGACCTTATTCACAGAAAATTCTTCCTGCAGGTCCACATGAAGGATGCTACATCGTTGAAGTTCTATAATTTTTACTACAATAGAAACGTCGAGTGCTTCCCTAGTACGTCGAGTAAGTCTCCTAGTTCCTTCTTTACGACAACGCCAGCCGCCACACAGGGGTAGACCTGCAGAAGATGATGGATAAAAGGGGGTTATGTCACTTATGTACACCCAACATTCGCCTAATCTGTCTCCCCCGTATTATCTTCTGTGCCCACGACTGAAATCCGCCCTAAGAGGTACGTTGTTATCAAATTCAACACAAGGCAATGAGGGAGTTAAACGTCATCACGAAAGAGGACTTGACACTCATTCTCAAAAATATAGAACGATAAATGAGAATTACTTAGAGGACGATAAGTTATGTTTGATGGAAAATGTCAGCGGTTTCCATTTCTGAAGTCATTCACCGAACTCTATTGCTAAAGGTTTTATAATATTGAGTCATCTTGCATTTTTCAAGAACGTTTTGACGTTTCTTCAATTCAGTTGATCGTGTAAAATCTTATTCTGATATATTGTTATCAATGTTAATCGTGTACCTGATTCAGAGTTTTCAGACATCGATCCATACGATCAAGTGGTTTAACATTTAGAATGTTTTCATAAGTTTTGGTTACAAATAATTGATTCAACACTTACTTTGAGACATGACTATGCTTAGTGAAAACGACGAGAATCTTGCCAATACTTTTTACAAACAAAGCAACAAAGAGAGTCTGAACTCGACATAATCGTCGCAAAATTTCCATTGCTTCGATAGTTTGAAAATATTTGTGTAGTAAAACTTCATCTCCATCGTTCCCAACCATTGTAGTGATAAAACAAACATTCATAACTGGTTACAAAGTTATCAAAAAATTTGTCGCCTTCTTCAGTCTAGTAACAGATTAAGTTTTGAACACATTTCCAGACATGTTACTTGAAGTTAGACAGTGAAAAGGCGCAACAGTAGACTGCCTTACACCTATTTGGGTAGCGGACACCCCCCTGTCGGCCATAATTTTCGTAACTCACTGCTGCTTTTAGGCATCCGTTATATCCTTCGAGTATTTCGCACATCTTTAAAGGGTGCTTGAACCCAAAGAGGAACGACACATATTTCCTCTTTTGCTAATAATTTTATGCCTGAATGCTGTCGCCAATGATATAATATCGTTGTCCGACTTTCTTAATGAAACGATTTTGCAAAAACTTATTGGTGACATTTTATCTCTATTAAGTGAGGCAAATGGGATACTGATATGTCGATGCAGTATTACTGAAATGGTGAACTTTATTGCTATAAAACAATGTTGTTCATTAGTTTTAATACGATCCTCGCACAAATAATGTGGCAACGCCCGGTATGATACCTTAACATGATATAAAGTTAGCGATAAGACGTATGGACATTTGTAGAGGTGATCTATTAGGTTAATATGGCCTTTAGCTCACATCGATTGTAAGCTATGAGCGAGTCAACCAACATCTGTTACATTAACTGTTGAAAGCGTTTATAACTAGGCGGAGTAACGGCCACAATTAATAAGAACGCCAATAATTGATTTATCCCGGAAGATGATCTCCGATATCCAATTCGAAATACACGCTAAAGAAAATTCTAGTCCTTTCGAAGGAAAAACCAGCCTTTGCAAGTATTACTGTGATCTATAGCCTTATACTTGATGGTCAATTTGCAATAATGTATCCAGATGCGGATAATTGTTCTCCTAAAACTAAATCTCTGAAAAACAGCACCTCTGGTTATAAGTTTGCTTATACGCGTAATAAATGCATAGGGTTAATTTACTTACCTGGGCGTATAAATTTCAATGCAGTCGAGCAATAACGAAAATATTTTACAATAAACAACTTTAATTCATTCGGTCCTTATATCGGCCCGCGTATGCTTGAACTCATATTTTAGGATCATGAAGCAATACAGTGTGTTTTAAAAATTCACCGACAAACTTTAACACGGTCCTGTAGAGATCTAACTAACTAACTATCGTTAACAAGATAATCCCATAAAATAGAAGACCTTTTTGGAAAAAATTGAAAATCTCCACTGTTTGATAACTACCAGAAAACTTGTATACTAATGGTATGCCTAATTGACATTCCATTTTCAACTTCATGGCGGTGAGGAAATAACATCTTGTTCAATAATATTAAATGATCAATTGTATTTGTTTATTTGTGCAAACTAACCTATGAGGATACATAATTTTATTCGTTCGTATTTTATGGAAACAAAAATTGCGCATTTAATATTTATTTAAACATATTCAATTATACTTAAGGACCATATACAAATTTTTATAAGTAGCATAATTTTGATAATTTACATTATGGACCATTTTAATTTTTAAAATTCGTAAAATTGTAAAAAATTTTTTATTAATATAAGACATTCTTTTATTATTACGTGTACAATTTAAAAGTGCACTGAATCTAGATATTTTAAACACAAAATCATAGCAACTCAACTCGTATTTGTTTATTTATTACATTTTAGAATCGATGAATATTTCCCTTAGCTTTTCTCAACTTGCTATTTGAGATAAGATAAATACAATGAGAACTAAAGCACTTACCTTTTTAAAAGAGATTTTCAAAAGTTTTGCGCAATTCGTGTGAACTTTGTACCTATAATAATGTGGGAGGCGTCGATTAAGACAACGCTTCGCTGTAAAGTAAAACACTTTCTGTTATTTGAATATTAGTTAATATATCCATTATTACACAAATACGATGTTCAACTTAAACCTAAATACAATTACATTAATAAACACAGAACTAAAGATTATTACACTTCGGAACAAAAACATGGACACTACTATTCAAAAACGTGTAATAGAAGAGCAAAATTCTGATAATTTAACATTGCATACGTTTATAAATGAAGGCGAACCTATAAATGTGATTAATATCGTCGATATATTTATAGTTCGTTTTAGAATACCGTAATAACTGCTTATTCTAACTGTTTATTCACTTAAAACGACACATTCAGTTGCCTGATATTGCAGTAGCTTTGAAAAAATTTGGTAGCTTTATCTTAAAAGCGATTTTTATGAAAACGACAAGGAATTTTTAAAAAGAATTTTTTTCTCCAGATTTAGTACTATGGCCTCGTGCATGGTCCAAGTTTGTCAGTAGGTTTTAAAATGACGCTGTATATAGAATTGATTAACCTACATAAACCTTACAAGGGCAATGTTACTGAAATGCATCTAAAATGGAGTTTACTTCTAATTGCTATAATTATGAAGCAAAAAATGGCCAATTAGGCTTACTTATCATTCTTCAAATTTCGCAATACACTAACTCGCGTACAAACTAAATTTGGAAACACACTATTACAAGTATGGTGAATTAACAGTTATTCAACAATCTTAATCCTTTCTTAATGCCATAAAATGAGTATAGAATGGTTATTATTTTTTCTAGCAGCTATTAGTTTTAATTTATGTAATTTAACTTTCTTGAATAACTGACTGCGCTTTGATATCCTCAACTCAGGTGAACTCTTAGGGAATTTAAAGGGCTAGCTACTGAAGCTCATCCAATGGTGGTGAAACTAGGTCTCAAATAGTCCAAACAAGCAATAAAACATCGCAAGTCTAATTTTAATAAAAGGCAAAAATACTTCTCAGTAGTTGTACATGGTTACTTTTAAAGAACTACTATTCAATAGGCATTTAGAATTATAAAGTCAAATTTAATTTCTCACTAGGGTAACAGTGATTTTATTTTGTTGAACTTTAAGCTCAGATACTTTATTACATGTAATGAAGCGAATTGTTCTTAGGGCAATTCAAGAGAGAATTTATTGACGCGCCGGTAGCCGTAGAGAGGAAGGGTCAAGGATTTACCTTAAAAATATGGAGCTATTCAATAAAAATATAATTGGTAAATAGTCAAAACTATAGCACCATTGGTTCTAGGACAACATCTCATAGAGAGTAGAACAAGAAATCGCCTTTAGAAATGCTTAAGCGGAAATGAATATTTACAAGATAAAATCGTCTCCCAAAGGCAATACCAATGGTTAATTAACTTATTCAATTCACTTGTACTGAATATCAATGATTAATTTAAATTAAACTCAATTGTCTCTCACACAAGTACTATGCATACTCTGATTGCGTCACCTAATGAAGCATTATTTACCTAATTCAGCGGAAATCAGCAATATATAAATACCTATTCTGCATAAATAAAACAGTTGGATAAAGACAATTAGTTAATATAATAACACAATAACAAAAATAACACAAGACACGGATTACGTATCAAAATATAATAACACGAAATAACAAAATAGTTGGATAACATTAAGGAATAACAATTTTTTTAAAATCTAATTATGACTATACGCTATGTAGATCGAACAAGGCAAAAGTAAACAATTATTAAACTAAAACAACAGACGCTTCGAGCTGTCCGTATAAAATTTACAGTTAAGGAATGGTTATACTTTATTGCTTACTCTATATATTTAAAATCATTTTGCAACATTTTTTATTTAATGACACAATTTTATTTGCGTGAAGCAGCAGAGCTTGCCCGAAAATGAAATTAAAGATATGGCCACTCATTGAAAGTTGATAGGTTTCAGTGGTCCTACCCTATAAGATGTTACTCATTTTTAATATGGTCGATTTCTTCAATACGAAGGTCCTAAATCCCAAATGATGATATGGTTGGAGAAGTAATGAAGTTGGATTAACTAATTAGGATCCCTGGGCAACAGGCATTGAAATCTTCGTTACGAGATTTCCGGTAATATCTTTAATGTGCGTTATTTCACATTACCTTTTAAATGTTAACCGTCTCCATAAAATGTCGGTATGACACTGGCATACGAGAACTGTTTTGGATCTTAACTTTAAAAAAATCTATGCGTCCCCAGTCCATGGCAAACTGCGAATTGAACTAGCTAAAGCGTTGAAGTAACCGGGTTCTGGGGTCAGGATGAATGCTATCCTATCACCTGAATTTATATGGATGTTATTTCGATGTCTCCAACAACAATTACTGTTATCTACTTCTGAACTCAATATAAAATATACAAAAACGTGTATTTCAATTTTGCATTTATATTATCATAGAATAATTTCGCCGTGTCTTACCTTACTCTGCTCATTGCTTTTTCCTTTCAACAAAGAAATCGTGGTTACATGAGTTGCCACAACAAATATTACAACCTATTTATAAACTATTCTCGAAACGCGGCACGATGAAATCTCATCCCTCTATAACAAACGTTGTTATAATTGCAAATAACTGCAACCACGATTCGGAAAAAAAACTTTATGCCCATATTTATTTTAAAGAACACAACAGTCTCAATTAGTCTTTATACAAATTCAACAATTCAAAATTATTGAAAGTCATTAAATAATTATTACGAGATAATTACATCTGTTATTTTATAGATGAACAAACTAATTTCACCTTAGTCCTTAATTATTTTAGCAATATGTATGCACAGGGTAGTATTATCTTTACTTAACTGGAATACTAGGATATATCTTGGTGCTGGGGCGTTTCCATACTGAAGTGTTAGAAACATAAATCGTGCTTACAACTTTGTATTTAAATAGCTCATACTCTATGATAGTTATATTTTTTTCTGTTTGTATACTACTATATCGACTTGGGTATATGAAATTGTATGTGCAGCCACAATAAGTTAAAAGTCTAAAGCAGATCTGATTATGTAGTGAACATAAGTTTGATTTTCTTTAACTGGCAAAGCCTTGTTTACCTACCTCATTATGTTATAGTTTTCTAAAATCAGCCTTTAACGCATTGTGCTAAAGTACTTTAAGAAATTAATAATAGGAACAAAGAAATCATTATTTTTGACGTTGTTAAAGAAATTGGCTGACCCAAAGCTACGGAATTCTTAACGTATAGATAAAATTAAAATCGTCTTCAACATTTTTTTGGCAAACCTTTTGGTAACAAAGTCGTCTATGCTTGAGACTTTCACTGAAGAAGTGTTTTTGTTTCGATATAGTTTATTATTTTATGATGTTTGTGTTAATTTGGCCAAAATTTATTAATTGTTTCCTCTTCGGTAACAAAGGGATTATCGTTTGCCTCATAGTAGGCATTCTTCGATAATTAAACCATCCCAAACTACTTGAAATATTTCATCTCCGTTGTATCATAAAAATGGATGATGAAAGACAGAAACAGAATCACTGCAATCTGGAGCGGTTTGATTATTGGAAATTCTTGGGAACAAGGACTAACATAAATATATGTTGTACATTATTTAAATGATTTAAATATCAATTATATTTTATTAAAGCTGATAAGCAAATTTCTACTAAAATTGGCAAAATTTAAAGAGTATACTGGTTTAAATGAATCAACCACAAATATTCTAACGGTTCCTAGTCAGCCAGATTGATGGATACTAAAAATATGGAATTTATCATGAGAGTGCATTCAGATGACATGCTATGATTTGTCTCCCCCGCTTCTACAACCTACGTTTATATATTTCACATAAACCGTGCAAGAATTATTTAATATTATTTTCTATGGGAGATGACGTCTAACAGAAACATTAAAGTATTTTCAGGCAATAAGCAAGAGCATAGAACTTCGTTGATTATTTTGTTATGCCTGCTAGCAACAGTCTGCGAGGTCGTGAGAAATCGTGTACGTTCCTTAATTAATTATGCTAACATCACCTGCTTCATACAAAATAAATAAC
>JAHWXV011296288.1:0-10116 GCA_024586415.1 Phrixothrix hirtus
ATTTGAATTCAAATTAAAACTTTTGACAGATAACAACTGACTGAATCTATCAAAGACAAGAGTCACTAAAAGTGTTTGTTTGTCACTGCCTCCCTTTATCCAAAATTTAGTTTGACATACGGTAGTATTTATACAATTATTAAACAGAATATTATATTGCTAATTATTAATTTGGGATAAATTTAGGTCACAAGTTAACACTGTTGGGACAAAAAAGTCCTGCACTAATTTTTCAAAATTGGTAAGTCTGTAAATGTTCAAATTGTGTTTTAGTTATAAGTTAAGTAAGTATAAAAAGCATAACATAAAGAGTAACCTTTAAATTTATTTGTGCAAAAGTCATATTGAAAGGGTTAATGCAAGTTGTTGTCCATAGATTAGGAGTTTGTCACCTTTTAGAAACCATCCTCATAGTGTGGTAAGTTATAGACATCTTTCCTATTTCAACTTTTCTAATTGTTTCTTACAAAATAATTTTCATTGTATTTTCTGTAACTTACAGTGTCTAGCTTTCTTTTGTATTTTTAGTCAAAATGCTTTCAAAAACCTGGGAAAAACAAGTAATTCAACCATAATAGTATGTCAAAAATAAAAACATTACTCATAATTACTATACTGATAATATCAGAAGAGTACAAATTTTTATTATTCTACTAGCTTGGTGATCCACTTAACCGCATGAAATTATGAAACTAAATATTTTAAGTCATAACTATCGCAGAATATAATTTACAAAATTTAAAATTCTTATGAATAAAAATTTAGGAATTGCTTATTAGAAAAGCAAATCCTTTAAGAAAAAGCATTGCTCAATCCTTATGAGAACAAAAATCTTAAGCATTCCGTAGCATTGCATTATCGTTTAAACAATTTCCAGTTTTGATATGCTTATTTCAGTGTAGTATAGAATTTTGTATGAATTGGTATTCCCATATACTCCCTTAATTTAAAATGTCTGATACTAGTGAGGTTCAAGAAGAAGTAGATAAACGAAGTATTTTTTTAAAAAAATTAAAAGAAAATAGGATCATTTTTAATAAATCATAAGTACCTCAAATTGAAGAAGATAAAGAAAGAGCCTTAGATATGATAACTTAGCAGAACAAGCAAATTTTCAATGTTTCTCTTACAAGTAAACAAGTTGCAAAGAAAGTAAGCAATATAAAAGTGGAAATGAAAAAAATTTATATAAACAAGAAAATTACATTTAAGCGATGGGAAAAAATGCTAATGGACCTACTGGTTCTGTATTAAATTCTGTGTTAAATAAAATTCCAGGTAGACTATATTTGCATAGCTTATTTTCCCCCCAGTTTTATTACAAAATAAAGCTTTAAATTTTTTAAATCAATTATTTAACATAATCCAACTCAATCCAATCTAAACTAAAATATAAAAAATACATAAATAATGACAAGACTAGTCGGGATTGATTATAACACCAGAACTGGGAGGCTATAGCTACAGTGCTTTTTTCATTTATTTAAATGCAAACAAATTGGGATTTCTAAGTAGGTACAATGACTTTGAGCCTCAAGAAATAACTGAAAATCTACTAAAAAAACATAAAATCTTAACCACTTGCGATATTTAATATTACTGGAACAATTAAAGTTAATCAGGATGCAACAGAAAAAAAATAGGGCAAATACTGGAATTATGATACAGAATGATAAGACATTTCTTTATTCGAAATTGAGTTTTATTTTGTTATACAGAGGTGTAAGAAGAATTAACCGATTATCCCTATGGTATGGTAACAGATGTTTTTGAATAAACGTTTTTTTATTGACATTCTTTAGCTTTTATTTAATTGAACAATTCCTAAAGATAAACTATAAATAGTTATTGAATAATCTTCCAGTAATTAATCTGTACATGCTACCATGATGGAAATTTGTGACACTCAGCTGCTCAGCATGTTTTTGAGCAACATAGAAATTTGCCAGTCTAGCCACATATGAAACTTTCACATGTATCATATTTATACATCACTAGGACAAGGGGCATTATGCAATCTCAGCCGGTTGTATGACATTTAAATGTCTGCTAAATATTTTCATCAACCATACCTAGAAGATTAAAATAGCTGCTTCCTTTACCACACAAGGTTATCTACACCTTGCAAAATCAATATTCACATTTAAGTTTGCTTCATACCGATTACTTTAAGTAAATGGAGTTTACATTCATGTAGAAACTTTATTTAAGGGCATACACATTGTTTATATTATTTTTCATTTAATACTCCCACCTGTTTTTTAACTGATCTTAATAAAAATTCATAGCTTAAATGCAAGAAGATCTAGTATGGCACCTTTAGTTTAGCACTTGTACAAAACACAGTCTCTTTTGTACTGAATCCAGTAGTTTATGATGGTTATGTCAATAAAATTATCAAGAACATATTTCAGGACTTATTCAGGACATTCATAACCAATTTTACATTTTCATTATATTTTGTTGACTTTAGTTATTTTAATGATGTGTAATTATTTTATAGTAATTTAGAGTTTTATTAATACAATTTCGCTTTTTTTATGACAATATTTTCCATGGTTCCTGGATGGCAACTATTTTATCCAGATGCCAAGCGTTTAAATATTTTGATCTTAATTCAGGAAAAGAGCCCCACATTTTGGACCAAATTGTAGTTTTGGGCTTAGCATAGAAGCAGCACTACTTGTAACATCTAATTGTAATGCTATATTTGGTTTCAAAATTAATTCTGAATTTTTTTAACTCGTGGATGGCTTGTATAATAAATATACCACCTATGAGTTATATTGTAATTGAAAATAAATGTGTTAAAAAACAACTCTACCTTCAGTTAATATGTTCAAAATTAGCCATTTTTAAAATAATCTAGAAGCACAACCACTGTCAGATTAACAGTAAATATTTTGTGCTAAAATAATCAAATACAATTCATAAAACAAAAATTCAATATGGGAAAATAGGGCAATGATGCTCAGTGGGTAACAACGCTGACTGAAATATATCTAATCACATGCTTTAAAAACAATTGAAACATGCTAACATCTAGCAACCATAACACAAACCAGCATATAGTTTAATGACTATTTTTTGCTAACACGTGAAGTGATTGCATGAAAAATTATATTTCATCAAGTCTGATATAGTTAATACATGTAAGAAAACTGTAACCTGATGAAATATAAATAAGGGTTGATTTTTCCTTTGATTACTAACAATTTTAAAACTTAGTCAGCACATGTTCCTTTTCACAAATGTTTAAAGCAGGTTGCAGAGAAGGGCAATGATGGCCATCATGGGTACCATTACCGGCCAACATTACAATTCATTAGACTTCTTTGCACATTAAGTTCAGTGTCCTACCAATATCGGTCCTACAAGTTGTATAAAATCACAGATCTCCGATTCATTAAATGTGACTCCTAGAAAATGCATTACAGTTTCACCAGTACCGTGACCTTCAAAGACAAAAGATAAAAATCTGATAAATAAAAGACGCAGGGCCACAATACAAATGTTAGAAATATTGACAGCTACTCTAATTAAGGGGAAACTAGAAGAAGCAAAATGTCATTGGTCTCTCAAATTAAACAATCTACAAACTTTGATAAATTTTCAAAAACGTGGCAGGCAAGGAAGATTTTATTTTACAGTTCGTCTCATTTGTAATGGTGAGTCTGGTGATAAAATGTTTTTCTGAAATGATGAAACAAACACTGTTGATGAAGTCTGTTCCATTTATAACAAATTCAATAGGGACGACGAATTGTAGTATAGATGTTTTGTGTTCAAGATGGACACATGCAGATTTCAGTGGACAGGACACACCTAATAATTACAAGTGTGATTTTTGTTCAAATTAATGTTTTTGATGGTCTTTTTTATTTAACATATTTTTTCCTGAACGCCATTACCCTAACAGATAGGGTGATGACGCTCAACACATAAGTTTACCTTTTTTATCTTATTTTCATTAAATAAATAAATAAATAAAGTTAGTTTATATTTAAGTAGTGCATCAACTGTAGTTTTAAATATATTAAATACATTTTATTTTCTGACTACCTATAATGTTTTATAATAGTACTGCCTTAGGCGAGCATCATTACCCTACTTTCTCCTATTCCATTGAATCATAACAAATGCAATTTCGAAGAGTTAAAGTATGTTATCATGTTTATTTAATATATAATTCAGATTACAACTTCAACATTTACTTTTTAACTTGACCTTACAAACTTTACCTTCCGATGCTGACAAGCAATTTTTACCATTTGTTTACTTTTTTGGTATTGTGATTTCTATTGTTTATCAATTTTTCATTTTTCTAGTATATATAGCAAACTAATTTCAAGCATGTCAATGTGTATAATAAGTATTGGAGGTAAAGTGGTACATGAGGTGGATATATAAAATTATTTTTCTACATCTCTATGTATGAGTTGATCAATAGTTTAGAATAAATAATGTAAAAATATTCCTCTATATCAAGAGTTGGCAACCTTTACTGCATTGCAGACTACATTCAGTAATGACATTTTTGAAAAGCCATAATTTTACCAATCATGAATTATACTTGCCCCTATTTTATTTGGCCATAGGTTGCTGACTCTGCTCTAAATGGCAATATATCAAAAATTCATATTGATAATGTTATTATTGTGTTATACAGTCTGTGATATTTGCTTAATTAATTTATATTGTTCTGATGTAAAATTAGTACCTTAAATAGTTGACTGTTAAAGCAGAGGCTTCATATAAATAATGTTATTATACTAATTGATCTTCTCTATTTAATACTTCACTTAAGGTGGTACCTACCAACATATTGTAAATTAACATATTTAAAAATATTTTTAGTCCCTAACCTCAAAATGTTAGTTAAAATTTTATTATTATTGTTAGGTTATAAAAGTATACAAAATAATTGGTCGCATCTGGCAGATAGCATTGATTGGTAATTGAGGAGCTATTTTCTGTCAAATTCCTTAAAATAAACCAATGAGTAATCCGAATATTTACTAATCAGATGCCATTTTATGTATCATATTTGAAAGTCAATTAGTTTGCATCAGTTTGTGATTAATGTGGGAAAATGGAAAACCTTAAACACATTTACTGCTATCAAATTATATTATATAATATCGATCATACAAATCATACAAATAAAGATATCTAAATCGAATAACCTCTGCTTCTTTATTACTAACACTACACTTTATACATACCTATAGATTACTAATATAACACTCAACTACTTTACTTCTCTACTTAAGTACTTAACAATATTCCAATTAACACTACCCAAAAATACATATTGACTTTCAAAAATTTATTAGAGATACAGCTTGATTTATGTAAAACGGAATGAAGTAACCAAAAAATTTACTAAGTTTTAAAAAAATTGTTAGAGCCGATTTCAATAAAATCGCGAAAAATGAAAATTCGGAAAATATCTAAAAATGACAGAAATAAAGTGGAATTTCCGGTTATTCGATTTTAACCAAATTCTTAATTTGGCATACCAATGTAGTTATGCCCACAAATATAAATTTTCATTCAGCTAGGACTTTCAGTTTCATAGTTATTTTATTTCAAGTTAACGGTGTAGGTACTTTCGGTTGTTCAATTTACGGAAAAGTTTCTGAAAAATGGCCTAAGCTATATGAAAGGTCATTAAATGAGTAAGAAATGAAATAACTTTTAAAAAAATCGTTAGAGCAGATTTTAAGAAAATCGCGAAAAACCGAAAATTCGGAAAATATCTAAAAATAACAGAAATAAAGTTGTACTTTCAGTTATTCGATTCTAACAAAATTCTTGATTTAGTATACAAATATAGTTAGTATTTCATATACAAATTTTCATTTATTTAGAGCTATCAGTTTTATAGTTATTTTAGTCACAGTTAATAGTAAGACTACTTCCGGTTACTCGTTTTACGGACATATTTTTGAGAAATTGTTTTAATTATATGAAAAGGCATTAAATCTCTAAGAAATATAATAAATTTTAAAAAAATCGTTATAGTCGATTTCGAGAAAATCGCGAAAAAAATGACAAGAGTAAAGTGGCACTTTCGGTTATTGGATTTTAGTGAAATTGTTGCAGTCGCGTTCGAGGATAGATACAAACTCAAATATAAAATTTCGTTTATCTACGACTTTTCGTTTTCGAGATATTTTGTTCACACAGACACACGCACATTAATACACAGACCTATTTTTAAAAACACAATTTTCGGACCTGAAAACGTGTATTTCTACTAAAATTTTGACATCAAAAATTTTGGACGAAAAAAATACTTTCTCTATACTATATTTTATATAGGTAAGAGAAAGTAAAAATATTAGAACACAAAAATTATAATAACCAGCCATACGAAGTAAACATTTAAAATGTGCAAAGATACAGCAATAATTTGAACATAGATGTAATATAATGTGCAAGCTCCAAACATGCATTCAGTAGATATAAAAATTGAGCAATCGATATTTTCTGCTGAATGCGACCATTGTTTGTATTTAAGTATTTAGGAATGTTATTTGTTTTCCATTGTAAGTAAATGTGAAGTTTTATGTTACAACAGATTGTTCAAACTGTGCCTAGCTTTCAACACCTGGGATAGAATCTGTTGCTTTTCTTAATTAAAGATCTTTACGTAATTGCATGGCTTTGAATGGACAATCATTTATATATTTTTCATTCTCCTTTATTGTTTTGCTAATTAAAAACTAAACTGTGTTGCTTAACAACAACTTTAGTAGAGGTCAATGCATAGTGTTCAAAAATCATTGGGCATATAATAAGGGATTTTATTTTTAAAAACTAAAATTGCAAAACTCAAGCTTCGGTACAAGCTTTCTTTATTTTCTTATTCATTAGGTACCTTTTTTAAGGCTCTATCAAAATGTGTCTTACCAGTATAACAGATACTGAAAATATGTTATCAATAGTTGAAATCTTTATAAGTTATTTCTTATATATTTGATATCAGTAAGTATACACTAGTGAAATAACAATGACAAAATTATGATCTCAAGGTGGCCAGACTTTAACCAATTCAAAATACACTGAATTTACCATAAGAAGTAGAAGTGCAAGCATACCATAAGGTTCAAATTGGTTTACAGAGATTCGTCTGCACTGGAAGCTTATTGATATTAGTACACTCCTCTTTTAAAATAGGTAGAGTACTAGAATATGTTATTGCATTGCAATCATTCATAATAGAGAAGTCACACATACCAAAAAATACATCTGTTAAGAGAAGAACGGGATATAATGTGTAGACTGAAATAATTTAATACTCCTCAAGTTATCATTTCTAATTTTAATTTTTATAGAGATTTTTAGGTTTTTATAAATCTTTATATTTAATACTAAACGATTTTTAATTGTAAATAATTTAAAATTATTATGATTAAAAATTTTAATTATTATCTAATTTAAAATAATTAATTTAAATAATTGAAGACTGTGTCTAGATATTTATTCATGCATATGTAGTTAATTTTTTTAAATTGTAATTTGAGTAACTCAGGATCACCGATGAGATAAGTAGTACATTTCAAGCTACTCTGCATGTATATTATAATTGTAAGTTGGTGGAATGATATTTAGATATATTCCTTGGGTACAAAGAGTTGACGACACTTCCTTACAAAAGCACAAAAAAAATACATAATATTTCTATCTTTACCTGTCTTAAACAGGGTTTTCCCACATTTATGAATGGATATTTTTACATACATATGTAGATAAAGTTTTTACTAATTACTAACCAAATTGATCATTAATAACTCAACACCATATATGTACATACCTACTTCGCCATTTAGTTGTGATGGAAATAAATATATTTAGTTGTGCAGATTATAAAGATGCATGTATGGGTTAAAATAATATTAGTTTTTATTTTCTTTTATAGAACCTACAACATAAAAAACCAAGGCTATTCAATTGTGATGAATATATTTACTACATTAAATACAGTTCGATAATGAACACTCAGCTTAGCTTTTGTAATTAATTATAGGTGAAGCAAATACATCCTCTAATGCTTTTGTGTGGCTATTACGGTTCAAGAAAGTCTCCTTTTCAACTATGCATGCACTTCTTGTTCTTCAGTGTATATATAAGTCTGTATTATATATCATTATTTTAATTTACAGGTTAAATTTAATACAATATAAAATTTTGTGCCACATTTAATACATAAAGAAATATAGGAATTTAAGGAGTGAGTATAGTGATAAGAAAAAATTATTTCTAGTTATTTAATAATTCTAACATAAGCATACTTTTAGCCTTGTAGTAAATATAATAGAAAATAGATGTTTTGTGTCAAACTTTAGTACTTAATGTTTTGTAAATAGAACTTTTAAATAATTAATAGATTTTACATCAAAAATCGTTAACTTCTGAAATTTCTATATATACCTAGAAGTAAATATTATTAAGATTTCTGTTATTAATGTTTTAATCCCCTTATTGTGATGTAAAATATAAGCAATATTTTATGTAACTCTAGGGTTTTCGAAGAAACTCACCTGAGAAGAATAATGTAAATAAAAGCACAAATTTATAGTCTTCTAAATATCTTCTGTAGTTCATTATTTGCAGCTCTAAATAAATACCAAGCTCTAATATAAATATTTTCTTGGAAACATTGCATTTATCTATGTTTATTGGTTCAGGAATTTCTTGTTCAGTCATTGAGTTAATTTGAAGTTTTTGACAATATTTTATATTTTTAATTTTTGCAAAGGTTTTTTCTCTACTACTTAATAATTACTTTTATTTTAGCAGTGTTTAATCCATATTTAGAGTTTGCTATTTATAGTTTGCTGTTAATGCTTGATTGAATTAATTATTGCTTTCTAACATGCTTGGCTAATAGCTACACAATTAAAATAGGATCTATTTTGTGATAGACAAAAATCTACATTATTCTAAATAAATAAAGATTTGTATGATTTTTATTTAATTTTGACAAAAATAATTTTCAACACCAAAAAGCAACTTAATATGTCACAGTCAAAATTGAAGCTAAGCCTTTTGTGACTTTTTTCTTTACAGCTTCTAAGATGGCGGTGGTTCATCAGTGAGATAGCGGCACATGATAGATCTTTTTTAAGATGCAAACTTACAACAAACGTAAATAGAGATAAATGTGATGTCAGTAACTTTAGCTTTGCTGCAAAAATAGAAACTGACAGAGTATGTGTTGACTAAAAATCGAATAAAAATGCGGATTTAGTCACTTGGTAGCGGTGACATCGGTAAGAGAAAGAAATGGCCATTTATAATGTAGTAAGAAATCAGTAACGAGGGTGTCCTGTTGCAAATTAGTAAGAACCATGATACTATTACTACACACTGTGCATGACATCACTGGGTGACAACGATCCATATCTTGATACAATTACATTGAACCATATGTTTGTATAAAACGATATGAATAATACCGTTCTTGCTTGAGTGTTTGCTATTTCATCAATTTAATGGTAATAAATTTATGTGTGTGTTCTAAAAATATATTACATAACGATTTTGAAGAGTAGAAATAAACAAATTCAAAATCTTTGACTTTATTTATTATAAAAGTTTTACAATTCTTCATGAATTTTTAGAACTTGACAGCAATTAATTTGGCTTTAAATGTGTATAGTATAAATAATTAAACTTGTTTTTCTGATAACAATTGTAGATCCATGCCTCACAAACTTGTTTATCTTTTGGAAACCTAAAAAAGTGGCCATTCGAAAAGCTTTTGCTTTTTTTGTTACTGTTATTTGTACAACCCACCACTGCACAACACACCATAATGCAAAACGATTTAAATTAACGTTTATAATTTATAAATATTGCTGTGTCCAATTTGGTCAGTTACCGGCGATTTGCTTAAATAATCAAATACCTGAGCGATCGTTTACAAAAAATGCAATTTACACCAAAGGAATTTTATTAAATGTTAAACCCACAATTTTAGATGACGTCAGATAAATTCAAAAACAAAAAAATAGGTAAAAGTTACCTGAAGTTGTCAATCCGTCAGAATTAAAATTTAGTAAGGTTAATGTCAGAAATTAAAATATATACATGCCAAGTTAAAAT
>JAHWXV011296323.1:0-10129 GCA_024586415.1 Phrixothrix hirtus
TACACACACACACACACACACACACACACACACACACACACACACACACACACACACACACACACACACACATACACACTATAAATCCGTTATAGCGAACCCGTGATATGACTAACGATCACCTATAACAAAGAAAATCTCAAGTCTCAAACGGATTTAAATTTATTAATCTATATTTTACGATTTGTTTTAACGAACACATTTATAACGAACGGTTGGAAATAACGAACACTTTAATTATTGTAACTAACATTTTACGATATTTAATGACGAACAAGACTAATTAATTTAGAGAATTAATCAACAAAGAAGATAAATAAACTTATTTACTTATATTGGACAAACGTATGTAGATATTGATAAGGGAACTTTAAAATACGCGTCAAGAATTCTGCCAGAAATGTAAAGTTTATCGCTCATTTGTGAAATTCGGCACGGCGCACTGTAATTTTTAAATGCACACGAAGTTATACGTGGTTTTGCGCTTACATAAAGTTACCTTTAAATGAGATACGTACGATTTATCCCTCCGAAACGTGTCGAAGGTGTTTAAAGTTCAGCGAAATTGTCAAAAGTTTAGTAAAACTTCCGTAAAACTAGTCGTTTACCTAATCGTGGCGCGATACCGCAAGAAGAGAAACCTTACATGTAATTTATTTCACGTATTTAAATATACATCTGTTTATCTCTGCAGTGCTGTACAGTGAAGGGAAGCAATAAGAATTGTAAATAACATCCCCTGCGAAAAATTTCATTTCGGTGCGCTACGCATTGTATGAGTTAGCGGAGATTTACGGAAATTTTATTGAAATTTTGGTAATTTAGTTGACCTGCGATCTACTTAAACGGCTCACACATTTTTCATTTAAAGTCAACTTTATGATTCACGTAGCGTCTAAATAAACGACAAGCTTACTTATTTGCCCACTGATGCAACGCGAAGCACGCCAAAGAGAAATTATTTGCACGTGATTCTATACAAATCTGTGCTCGATTTCGATTTGTAGCTCTTATAAGTGCGTTAAGGTGTATTTTCAATGGTTTTCATACAGATAACGGTCGCTTACAACGAATGAAATACTTGCAATTTCCAAGTTCGTTAAAACAGAGTTATATTATACTTTTATTTAAATGATTCCATGATTATAAAGATAAATTTTATAAAGCAATTAAAAAATAAAGTTATAAAGATATATCGTCCTCATACAAAATTAGCTATTATTAAAAATTATTAGTTAACAGTATTCTTTTTAATAATTTTAATAATAGTTTTAATAATCAATCTATTAATTGAACTAATGATGTTCTACTTCCACTAATTTCAGTTTTCTTTATATTAATTAATTTATATTGGTCGAGACGTCTTAATAATTTCAGTCTTAAATAACTTGGTCTTCTTATTGTTAAAATTTTTACTTGTATTGAAGATCGGTGGCTTATGCGACCGTTAGATAACTGGAATTCATTAAATGTTAATTACATTTAGAAGTATCAAATGAATTTATTAACGAAATAGTGAAATAATTTAAATTACACAATTATTAAGTTTACATTAACTAAATTGAGATTTCGTATTATTTGTTTGGTATAAACAAATTTTCAAATAATTAAAGCATATTAAAACGCATAAAAATATAAATAACTTATAATTAATTTATATTAAATTAGATTTTCTAACGTCAAATTAGTTCATGCAAAACGCGTTTAAAATTTATTTACTCTAATTGTAATTTATCCGACTACAAATTTAGGAAAATAACTAAGAAGATAATTTGGACTTGAATGGTTCTAAAAACATTTATAAAACAATAGATTGAAGAATAATGCTTAATATTAAACTGGACCAATGATCTGTATATGAAACGCAGTTTTTATTCGTGCGTGTTATTTATTTCAGTACTCGCGTATTAGATTTTAATCGTTGTTAGCGGGGATCTTTAGGTAATTGGTTGAAGCTAACATTTGTTCTTGGATGTCCTGTGGAGCTTTGGATATTCTTTATACAATTTATAACACTTAATTATTTACCCGTAAAATAACTTTGACTTTTATTCATTGTGAATCGGTTTGCCCTTAAAGTATTCTTGTCGGGAATACATCCAAGCAAAAAGATGTCAAATATTTTTAATTAGCACCTCTTTTAAGCATCACTGTAACTTGTTACAATTTTACAAGTTGCACTGTTACACGAGCTGCAGATAACGTAAACATTTTCATGGTGGTTACCATTTTTATAACTTCGTTGGGCTTTTCGTTTACATCTGGAATTCATTTTTGTAGTTTGAACGTTATCCAATCGCATTTAAATTTTAGTTTGTTAAAGTTTATTTCTCATGGTAATACTATGTTCCTGGAACGTGACGTTTTGTACATCTAGATATTTAAATTTCTAAAGTTTAACTTATTCTTGATTTAGTTTAACAAATTACAAAAACTTTTCAATTGAATTTTAGTCTTTCTCATTTTTGAGGTTTTTATTTGAGTCAACGTTCAATGCATTTGTGAATTTTCCTAAAAGACTACTTGGCGTCGGTAATTTGTTTTTACTTGGAATATTTATTATCGTATTTAATGTACATACAATTTATTAATTTCCATTTACCTGTTTATACTTTTATCATTACTAACTTTTATATTTAATGATTATTTATTTAATAATTATACTTTTGAGCTTTGCTGAGGCTTAATTGAAGACATTAATTTTGCTTCATTAATGAAGAAGTTACCTTCGTTTTGATTTATCATTGGTAAGTCGAGGGATTGGATGTTGTAGCGATTAGGCGCCTATTTATATTTTGCATGTTACAAATAAAAATCGACACAATGAGAAAACTAAATCTTCTAGAAAATTAATTTAAACATCATCACAATTTATACAGGAGTTCACCATTTTTAACTAAATCAGTTTTTTGGGGTTATTATAAGACCCTTTAGAGCCCTTAGAATATAATGATTCATACCAATAATATCTTTGAAATCGTAAAATTTAAAACATCTTACAAAACATAAAAAATTAAAAATTTTCTTTTTTCTTCATATAAAAAAATAAATATGATTATGGAATAAACTGTGGTCAAGATATATTAATTTTAAGAAAGGGGTAATCCGTCACCTGCGAATCATAATTGCAGAAAAAGCAAGTCAGTGAGGGAGTAAGTACTCCACAGATTTTAACGTTCTAAGCATGGTCTGACCGATTCCAAAATTCAGCTTTTCTCTAATTTGTGAAAGCCAATATTTAGATAGACTAAAGAGTCCCCGCGTTAATTTAAATATGAACGTATCAATTATACAAGAAATTTTTAAACATTTATTTCAGATCGATTTTTTTATTTAATGGCTTTTATTATTTATAAGAACATAAACTAGGTTACGCAACAGAAATATAAAACCAACATTAATTCTTGTTTGCTAGTTGGAGAGAATATAAATCAATTCACATAGTAAAATATCGTGTTTAGCATGTGAGACTTACGTTTGATAAACGGAGGTTGCAAATTTAACTTGGCGAGGGTGAAAATTAGCATTAATTTAAATAACATATGTAAACATTTTCTATTTGAAGGGTATTTTTATAAAAATTCATATTCGTTACTATAAACTCTTTATTGTGTTCAAGTAAAAGGTATCACAAGTGTAATTAAATTATAATTATAAACATAGGGAAACCGTCATCATTAGTATTTCTTTGAGTTAAAATATATGAAATGGTAAAATGTTTGAGATAAACAGTATATTTAGTTTTAACAACTTTATGAGACTTCCATTCAAGTGAAGTATTTAGTAATATTGATTTCAAATGCAACCCAATATACATTAATTAAATATTCATTATTATTAGCAGTTTCCAAATTCAATTGTTCAGAAAGGCAACATAGATAGACTGTTTAAAGAACCCTCTCCACTAGACCTTACAATTATTTGCTTGAAGGTAATTTGCAAAACAATCATTTAAAAGCCTTCCAAACATTTTTAAAGATAATTAATTTGAGTCTAGTTAAGAGATATCCTTAAAGAATTCATCTATTACGATATCCCAAAGATTTACTTTTTTTAAAAATTGCATTATAAACTGCCAATAATAATAAATATTTCATTAACGTATGTTGGGTTGCATATCAAATCAACATTTGTACTGAAAAATTCGAATTAGTCTCGATTAAATTAATTGAGCATTTTCAATGTATGAGGTGTCCCGAATTTATTTAGGGAAATTTTGGGAGCCGATAGACGACACTAAACAGATAGAAATCGTTATGTCAACCTTAATCCGAAACTCAATGATTTCAAAGATACAGGGGTTAAAAATTAATAAATAAAAAATATTATTGAGTATATTTTCGAAACCATTCAACTTATTGTCTTAAAATTTGGTACAGTTTTTTTTGTTATAGAGATACATTTCCACGTAGAACATCACTTTAATATGTCGCAGCAGTGGTGTGAAACAACTATGTACTACCACAAGAATTTTTTTTAAAAATAATGTTACGGCAATGCCTAAATTTATATTTGGTGCTATTAGGTAAAACTCTAGTTATTTTATTAAACTAAAGTATTCTTGCCATTTTTTCACAAACGCAATCGCGTTAGTACATATAGTCATTTCTTTAAATTAGTGTCGGCTACGCTTTTCAATAAAACAAGTTAAAAATAAAGTAAACAATAAGATACATATGATGCATTAAGTTATCCATGAATTTTTGTTATTTTTGACATATCAGCGAAAAGTTTATGTTTGTATACTTACTTCTACGTCCTTGTTTTGTATTTACTTAACTTTAACATTGTTTATTAATTTTCAACGCCCTGTATCACTGAAACTATTGAGATTCGAATCCAGGTTGACATAACGATTTCTATTTATTTTTACATCCTCTATCGGCTTCTGAATTTTCCCTAAATAAATTTAGGATATCCTGTATAGTATAATGTTTCAGTAAAATAAAGGTACAAATTGAAACACACGTTGTAAAAAGAAGAAGACATTTAAAATTGAAAATTCTATTGGGTATTAATTAGATAAGTTGTAATTATGTCACCATTTGTTTACCTATTTGACGAACATGAATTAAATGGAACATCTTTACGAATCAGCTATACTTTTAAATACGTAAAATATATGTATATAAATAGAAAAATGATTTTAAATATATGGCTACAAAAATATTTAAATATATCAAACTAATTTTCCTCTCTTTTAAATGAATGTATATAATTTTTTAAAAGCAGAAACGAGTAGATCTGTTACGAGTTTGATTAAATTTTCAATGAATAAAAATAAAAATAAAAAGTTAATAGTAATTTGTCGAAACTATATTTTTGAAACAATGAATAAGAATTACTTTACATGTTATCTATGAAATATAAAAGTTTCATGCGAAACTTTTGAATAAAAATATTTTAAAGTGTAATTTTTATCACATGTAAAAGGCAAATGAGTCATTTAAGTATTAAATCGCGAAAATTCTTTTAAGTTTCGTTTAAAGAAATACTAATTAGCTAAATAGAATATGACTACCAAACTTTTTAGCTAAATTAAATTTTTAAAGTTTATGATGAAAAGACCGACCGTAAGCACAATTTTTAAAAGCTATCAGTAAGTATTTAGTTGGGATGATCTAGGAAAATCTTCATTTAAAAATTTTGATATAAATGGAATAGATATGTACAAAACGTCAACGTTGATTGATATTTCAACTGCTGTAAATGGAAATGATATTCTCACCACATTCATTATAACATTATATTGAATTTATGTATTATGCACTGTTGCGTTCATAATGCACCATTATGCAAGTGCAAGATTTATTTTTATTAATCAATTTTATGCTGATTAATTCAACGTTGTAAATACGAAATGTATTTGTCTGCTAAATTACCTACAAATATTTTCCTTAGTTTACAGTATTCTAAAACATTTATGGTTATTAAAACTAAAATTTTATTTTTGGAGTATACATACATGTGTAAAGTGAGGTAGAGATAAGATTTTGCCCCAATAGTCGAGGCCTACAGATTCCCGTATTGGACGGTTCTGTTACGTTTTCAGTTTTTAGTTACTTGCAAGTAATTTAATTAATTATGTCTTTTCCAACATGTAGTGCAGAGAAAACTACCGTCCTGTTCGGTTTTTTTGTGCTGTTTAAAGTTTGAGTAACTGCTTTATTATTGTATATTGTATAAGTACGTGTGATTTCGATTGTGTAATGTTTAGATAAATTCACTGTAATGTAAATTGTACCTGCAGTAAGTTACGAATGTGCAACGCAGAAGGGGTGGATCTCGTGAGTATGACACTTTATTTTCTGTTTCAATAATTAGAGTTAAACTAATTAATTCTATATATTTAGTGGGATCTAAGCGCCCTAAAGATAATAGATATAATCATAAAGCAGTAGCTAATTTGGATTATAATTTTCGTTATCCACATTTTATTTTTTGAGGATATGAGTAACTAAGTAAGCTTTTAATATTAGTGCGTTTTAGGCCACAATTAAAACCTAAAATCTAAACCGTAAATTTATTCAAGATTATTCCAATATTATTTTCCTCGAAGTTAAAAGGTAAATTTCGTCGAGACAGCAGCAAAGGTTTTATCAGCGGTGGATAAATCTATATCAGCTAGTATTGTGAACCGAGATATCATGGCCACATTGGTGGAAGCTGTTCCTTCCGTAGGTATATATTGTTACAATTCCTGGTGGAATCTTAAAAGATATCTATAATTCTGTGCATTGCTAAATCCATGAAATTTCTACGGATGGAGAACACTCATACATGAACATTTCATCTTATAATTATTGAATAAACATTGCATTTGTATTTTGCACACATAACCCTTTATTTTGGTTTTTATTTGTGAAAATGGAATATTGTAATACAAGATCTGGCTAAATTCCTCGTAAGTATATAAACGTTTGAATTTTATTTGTGCAATATATACTTCATTATGAATTATAATTTGAAGAGCACCATACATTTTTGCACCTTTTCTTACGAATTATTGAATTTGTTTAAGTAAAGATTATCTCTTCCAAGATTTATTTTAATTATTTGTTAAAATTTAGATTATTTGTGCAGCTGCATTTCAGGAAGATCATTTTCTACAATACTTCTCTTGACACCTTTGACTTTTTTATCACAAAACCAATTCGTATTTACACAATGTGCTTTAGCACCTGAGTTGTAAAACGTTTCTATAGGAACACCCACCATGGATACACTACTTGTAATACCCTGAAAATTTCTCGCTTGATAATTAGAAGTGTCAAATTTATTTGAAAATTTTTTGATTTTATCATAGACATTATTCACAAAAATTTTGATAATTAATGAGGCTGTGTCTGTATAAAGAAGGGAAATCGTACTATGATATAATTCCCCCATAACATTGTAAAAACTCATAAATTACAGTTTGCGATAAATCCAAAATATTAAAAATATGTACTGGTTTATTATGTAAAATTGATAGTTTACCCATTTCAACTGCAGTAAGATTTTCGAAAAAATTGATACGTCTTTGAAGTTAGGTCGAGAAATATATTTTACAGCACCAAATCTTCTACCAATATTCTCCCAGCAATTAACAAATTTCACATTCACCGATTTATCAATATTCCCCATCGTTTTGACAAGTATGGAGTTCACCATTAGTTTAAAAAAGTGTTTGTCTAATTTGCTAGTGGCAGAGTTTCTTAAATCAGTATTTAGATCTATATACGATCTCAGCCATGGTGATTTTTAAACATTAGAATCCGATAAATTTTGATTAATTTCAACCCAGTAATCAAATATTGTTTTAAATTGCGATAATGTACTACGGATTTTTGTTATCAAATAAATTCGGAATTAACTTTTTATTTTTTGTATGGCTAACTGAAGAAATTTTCGCTTGAGGGCGTAGTAGGAGGTCGTTAGGTGCGTTATGTAGATGTTTGGGGTACTCTAGATCGACTTCAAGAACATATCTAATGTGAGATTTTAATTTCACTTTCGCTCATTCAACTAAAATTAGACTGCATAAGGTATTGACGCATACTATGGCCATAACTATTTGTTGTATCGTCGTATGATGTATATTTCTGGTGATTATAATTGTTATTGGCAATTCATAACCTTGCTATACACATATACACACCTCTAAGAATACTATATTTGAAAAAATGAAGTATATCAATATCAGTGAGTAACTAACTGGACCGATGTAGTTTTTAACATGCAATTAAAACTTCAGCCTAGGGCACTATAATACTGCGCTGGGTCAAGTTGATAATGTTTTAAATATCTGAAAAATATCTGATAACAGGAGGATATCAAGTTGTAAATAAATATCACTCTATTCACCTAAAGTTGAATATTCAAATAAATCTCACGCTTTGTTGTGCCCTTCGATATTCATCCGAGATGTTTCCCTCTAAGGTTATTATAAAACTGTTCAAGTAATAGCAAACTATTCTAATTCAATTTCTCAAAATAATCAACATATGAATAGGGAAATACACCTTTTTGTTTAGCAAAATTAAATTTTGTGTTATTTGAAAAATGTTTTTTAACTTCAGTACATTGGTAGTCAATTAAATTTTTTACAAGTTTATCTAAAGGTAAACTTAGAAAACGAGAATTATCTAAAAAGCGTAAATTTAAATATACCTTTTGTGATTTATCACAATTTATCACAATTTAACACATTTATCCACAAATTCATTAACTAAAAACCTGTTTATTAAACAAAATGTATTTTTCTTTGTTTTGAGGTAGGTTATCAGTTTCTCCATAGTTTAATGCTAACTGTTTGATAAAAAGGTAATTAATTTAATTGCAATTGAAAAGTTTGTTCGTTGTTCTGCTTCTCCCCAAAAATTCTTTTTAACAGATATGGATGCAAGGCCTTGCTTTGTAGAAAAGAAACCGGCTCGTTCTCAATGTATTCAATTGAACAAACTTAAAACAATTTCTAATAAATTAACAATCAGTAAGGCAAATAAAATAACTCTATTAAAATTCTTGTGGATTTTAAAGTTTGAGTTTACATTAAACTCAATCATTATTTCAATAAATTAGTAACAACTTTATAACTGCATTTTACGAGACTGTTTCGAATTAAATCCGGATTGGGTTTCTAAAATTGTTTTTATTGCAAAACATTACTAGTAAACATATTATTTCTCTTGGTAATTTCCTTGCCTTTCAATACATATTTTCCACTTGTTGAACAATGCGTCAATTTCATCTGAGAAAAACTTTTTTGGCTACTTGCGAAACCATTCATGCACCGCGGTTTTTACTCTTTCCTCGTCGTCCACAACAATATTATGAACTGAACCAATGCTCACATTAATTTTTGAAGCGACTTCTTCAAGTTTAATTCGCCTGTTTTGATAAATCAGATCTTGAACCACTGCAATGTCCTCTAGAGTGATTACACGATTCACCTATCCCGTGCGCGGAGTGTCTCTCACACTCTCAGTTCCATTTTTAAACTTATTGACCCGTTTAAAAACATTTGAACGAGTCATACAACTATCTTCATACACATTTGTCATTCTTTTATGAATTTCAGATGGATTTATACCCTTAGTAGTTAAAAATCTTATAACTGAGTGCATTTTTTTGCTACTGCAATTATTTAGCGTTACATTACAAATAATGATGACAGCTTGGTGGTGCAATCGTTTTATCTATTAAACTAAGCGGTCAGAGGCTACCCAGATAATTACTTTAAAATCTCATTCAATGTATTTTGTAACGGTAACACATTTGCATGCTCTACAGACCCAATCCGGATTTCATTTGAAACGGTCTCGTACATAGTTTATGTTACTTTATTGACTGTTACTTTTTCAAATAATTGTCATGAAAATAGTGACCAATTTGATACGAGGTGCATTAAAACTTAGCGTCAGAAACTTTATATAGTTAAACAAAATGAGTTGCTGGCAATTTTTAATTGTAACATCGTATTAACTTTTTTAAACCTACCCATATCAGAGGTAGGTAAACCCTCTTTTTTGATACATAATCAGCGGCGGTTCCTTAATAAGTGCACATGAGCATGTGAACTCCCAAGTAAATACGCATTTACGCATTAAAAAACGAAAACATTTATTATTCTATTTTTCTATTTATG